>JANEHU010002566.1:0-118198 GCA_027563435.1 Nasonovia ribisnigri | reverse complement strand
CTAAATGTATTTGATGATATTATTGTGAATAAACTAATTAATTTTAGTATTATAGGCATTAGTATTTACTATAGTTGGTTAAATTCATTTTTCTCAAAAATTATATTTTAAAATGCCATTGCGTGTATATAAAATATAACAATATATTCTAAAAGTTTCATATAACAACAAATAATATTTTTAAATTATATCAATATAACTAAAATCATTATTCTTGGTTTAAATATGAAATTTTGTCTAAATTTGAAATTAAAATGTCTGTAAAAATAAATGTGTTGATATATTTTTTAGATTTTTTGGTTACAGTATGATTTATTTATGAGAATTTTTGTTTTAAATTTTCAACACTTAGTTATAAAAACTGACCATTTTATAATTGTTTAATTACAATGATTGATAATTTTCGAGATTTTGATGAATTTTGTCAAAATTCGAACTTTACATGCTTATAAAAAAAATGTGTGCCTATGTATTTTTAATATTTTTCAATTGCTATTGTAACAATATATCAGGAGCTTTGTATTAAATTTTCATTATTTTTGGCCCAACAAATAAAAATTTATTGATATTTATATAAAAAAAAACTAAAAAAATTGAAAATTGAAATGGTCCGTAAAAATCTCAAAAACAGTCAAAATATATTCAAAATTAGATGGTGTATAGAAAATGCAAATCTAAACATTCAGTGAAATTTTCATGCATCTATAGTTATTCGTTTTTGAATTGCAATATAATAAAAAAATCGCTACATGAGAAATCGAGTGAATATCTAATCTTGTAAAAATTTGAACTTAAAATGCTCATAAAAATGTATTTTGACTTGCTTATAAACATTTTTTTATTGATAAAATAAGGCAAGCTTATGAGGAATCTTGTATTAAATTTTCAAAACTTGGATATAAAAAGAAAAATTGTTATGAATTTCTGACTCAAAATAAATTGCAAATTTTCGTAATTTTTACGTATTTTGTCAAAATTTGAACTTTAAATGCTTATAAAAAAAATTTGTGACTATAGATTTTTAATATTTTTCATATATTATTGTAACAATATATTAGAAACCTACTGTTCAATTTTCAAGATTTTTTACTCAACAAATAAAATTTTATTGACATTTATAGAAAAAAAAACTAAACAAATTGGAAACTGAAAATGTCCGTTAACAGCTCAAAATAAGGCAGAATATTTTGAAAATGCTATTATGATGTGTAGAAAATGCTTATATAAACATTTGGTCAAATTTCATGTATCTACAGTTATTTGTTACATTAAATTTTCATTATTTTTACCCCACAAATAAAGTTTTATAGAAATATATAGAAAAAGAACCTAAAAAAATTGGAAAATGAAAATGTCCGGTAACAGCTCAAAAACAGTCAAAATATATTCAAAATTAGATGGTGTATAGAAAATGCTAATATACACATTCAGTATAATTTTCATGCATCTACAGTTATTCGTTTTGAATTACAACCAAATAAGAAAAACGCTACATGAGAAATCGAGTGAATATCCTATGTTGTAAAATTATGAACTTAAAACACTCATAAAAAATTATTTTTAATTGCTTTTAGATATTTTATTTTGATAAAAGTAGAAAAACTTACGTTAAATCTTGTGTTAAAATTTAAAACCTTAGATTTAAAAAAAAAAATTTTTATGAATTTTAACTCTAAATAATTTTCAAATTTTCGTCATTTTTACGTATTTTGTCAAAATTTCAACTTTGAATGCTTAGAAAAAAAAATTGTGACTACAGATTTTTAATATTTTCATGTGCCTTTGTAACAATATATTAGGAGCATTCTATTAAATTTTCAAGAATTTTTAACGAATAAATAAAATGTTATTGATTTTAAAAAAAAAAAAAATCAAAAAGATTGGAAATTTAAAATGTCTGTAAACAGCTCAAAATAAGTCAAAATATTTTGAAAACGGTATGGTATATAGAAACTTCTTATATAAACATTCAGTAAAAATTTCATGTATTTACCGTCATTTTTTTTAGACTTACACCAAAAACCAAAATCGATTTTATCGAAAATCAATGTTGCATAAAAATTCCCGTTTTTTCCTTAATTTTCCATTTGTTTTTCACGGTACTTTGAAAACTACTGGAAAATGTTTACTTTTGACCCCCCAAAGTACCAACTAGATTCACTTTCCTATCAGAAAAGGTACTATTGAAGAAAATCTAAGCACTTTTACTGTCCCAAAACGTGATTACAGACACAAAAAAAAAATAAAAAAATAAAAAATAAATAATAAAAAAAAAAAAAACAAACATCATTGTAAAACCAATACATTCATCGCTCCGCTCAGAATCTAAAATTAAAAAACACACATCATTGTAAAATCAATACATTCATCGCTCCGCTCAGAATTTAAAAATATTTGATTTTCAACGCAAAATTCAACTTAATGGCATTAAAAGTCAAAAAATTGTAAAATATACAATTAAGTGTTACAGACAATTTTATTTTTGAATCCTTGATACATAAAACTATTGTACTGCTGAATCTACAATTTTCATCGGTTATGTATAATAGTTGTTAGCAAATGTAGAATTGTCAATAGACCCCCAGAAATATGACTGCGAATAGTTTAATCTCTATGTATAGTGTATACCTATAATTGGAAAAAATTAATAACCCTTGACATTGTCAATATTTACGGCGTTCGTGTATGTTACCATGGAAAAAAATGCCATAACTATCACCGATTTCTACGGGAGGTATAATTAAAATCAATAGTGAGGGGGAAAAATTATTTATTTCCGAGAAGGAGAATGAAAAAAAAAACCAAGGCTTCAAACGTCGAAGAATCGTACATCGTTATATACATATACGGACTAACGTGTAATATACATAGAGTTTCCCAACACAATGTCACAATGTAATACATTTATTATAATATGATATAATCCTACATATGGTTACATCATTATTTTTATTCCTACATACATAACACATTATATACAGAGAGATTCACCAATTATGCTCTCCAATATTTTTTTATTAATGCATTTAATGAGAACCACCTATATTTAATTGGGATTTAACTAACCTAATTCAAAATTAAAACGACTAGTTCCTCAGTTATTAAAATGTTTGTACCTACTAGAATATAAAATAGATATAATTTTGAATCTAGAATTTGTTAAGCTTTTACCATTTTTATAAGTTATAAATGTTTATAGTTTAATCTATGTTCTAACGTTTTCAAATCACTATTGCCCCCATATCTTCCAAAGCCATTATCATGGACTTATTATACATAGTACACAAAGTTAAATAACTAAAAACCACATGTTCTAATTCTGATTTTGGTATATATAGAAAATTTATCAACAAAATAATTTACAGTAAAAAATTGGGTTCTCATTTGAAAAACAGAAATATGTAATCTCCGCAGGACACTCTTAGTAGCACTAACAATTTCAAGTACCTATTTTAAAATTTTGCCTTTAAGTATAGGTATATTTAAAAATGTGAAAAATCAGATTTTGAATAACTATGATCAAAGAAAAAAAGAGGGGATGGTTCTGCTCAGTGAATCGCTCTGTATGCACACTCAATGAACATGTATGTATTAATATAGTACAAGAAAGGGGATGTCCTCCGTCTACATACCTCGCCGTGACGGTAGGTAACCGTTTAATCGCGACGACCCGAGTGGAGTTTTCGTCAACACGTAAATGCGTTATTTTCCACCAAAGTCTTGTGAAATAGATGATGAGAGAGAGAGAGAGAGAGAGAGAGAGAGAGAGAGAGAGAGAGAGAGAGAAAGATAGATAAAGAGAGATAGAGAACGAGAGAGCGAGAGAGATAGAGTGAGTGAGACGGACTGACTGAGCGAGAAAGAGAGAAACAGAGTGAAAACCACTGCAGAGAAGATATTATGGTAAAACGACGACGTATTCTCGTTCATAAGGCTTGTTTACATTAAAGTGGAAAATGTAATATTATATTATATTTGAGTGTGAAATGTTATATACGTTGTAGGGGGGGGAGTGGGGGTACCGATAAAATTGTATCCGTACATTTCAATGAACGCGCGTGCACGTGTACACCGGAGCGAAAATATTATACACACCACTCCTCGGCGAGATTATATCGCGAAATCGATATACCGCTTGCGCGAAAGTTTCGCCGTGTACCTACACCTATATGTATAGGATGTGAAATACATACGTACATTATGGAACGGGCGCCAGCACATTTTCCGCTCTAACGCGATCACGATTTCACGTGCCGCACAGATACTAATTCCAGATAAAATAATATATTTTCTTCGTCCGAGTGTAGCGAGTGCCTACAACACGATGTTAATGGCTATATACCCGACCTCACGTTATGTGTGGAACGGAGTTATTATTGTGAAAAGTGCGCGCAGTTCACGCAGACGTGTAAAAATAAAAAATAAAAAACATATTTGAACTGGATGATCTTCGATTGAAATGGTGTTTCCGGGACCAAAGTACCCACTTGGAGAACAATTCAATTTTTTTTATACAGATTCAAATACTCTCTTTTTTATTTTTTAAATGTTTGCACGAAAAGTTTTTTCATAATCACAATATTGGAAAATTTAGAATAAGTTAAGAATTCTGAATAATCTGTGTTTAATGAAACCACGTTGATTTTATTATTAAGGTATCTTTGTACAATTTTAAATTACTATTTTTAGTTGGTACACAGAAAAAAAATGAATATAAATAAATAATCAAAAAAACAAATTCATAATACGGTAATTTTTATACTTTGTATAGGCACCTTAAGTTATTTTTTATCTTATCTCGCAATTACGAATGAATATACAATCAGAGTAAATTACAAAAACAAAGAAGTGGTTAATATAGATTATTCGTACATTTTAACTACATAATATAATTTAGTCAAAAAACTTTTAAAACAATAATTGTTTAAAGAAAAATAATTTGTCTGAATCTGTAGAAAAACATTTTTTGTTGCTATTTTATAAAAAATTATGTTTGGAAAGTATTATCATATCTAAAAAGTGTAAATATAAATATTCGGGAGAAATGGCTCTACGGTAATTTATTTTTGAATAGTAACACATTATAACACAAATTTTGTTCAGTGGAAAACTAAGAAAAGTTTACTTTTAACCTTCTCAAAGTATAAACTAGAATACATTTTCTGCCAGAACCCTGAACTATACTCAATATTTCAAATCGAAGCGTTTTTCTAACATGAAAAATGTATTTAGAAATACACACGCATATTGCCCATCAATCTAAATAGCGAAAAAATTAATTTAAAACTAACACATTCATTACCCTAATGATGTTAAACTAAAATACCATTATAATAACAGTTTTTTGTCAAAGTTCAGAACCATTGGGACAAAAGCACTATCAAAATTAAAAAATATCAAAGAGGTGAAATTACGCGTATGGAATTTGTTAAGCGCATGTGCCACAATTATAAAAAAAAAAAAATATATAAATATTTCCTATAAATGTTCTACTATTGTATGCACAAATTAATTGATTATATTGATAAAGAACTTGACATGTCCCATACGGATCCATTAATGTTTATTTTACATTAAATTTATCTTAGATTTTATTTTAAACTATAAGCATTATGAATGGTAAAAAAATGAAACATCATTAAATTGTTTGTATCATATTGGTGAACAAAATAGTGTACTGGCCGAAAAGAGAAAGGTTCATTTTGGCGGAAAACGGTTCCACCCAATAATAATAATAATAATAATAATAATATCGTGTAGGAATACTCAATACCTGAAAAAACAGCCATGTCGAGGGTCTTAGATATGTATAACTTATGTACCTATAGGCTATAATAGTTATACCTATATAGTTATACATTCAGCGGTTTGAGTTTCAGTCGGATTTCGTCCCGTCGCCGTCGTTATTGTTGCACATAGATAGTGGAGAGAACATTTTTGTAAGAGATGAAGAACGAGACTTCGGTCGTAATGTATTATTATAATAGTTGTCGTGAGCGCAGTGGGTATAGAGTATAGACTATATAGGTATGTGTAACGCGGATACCTGCTTTACGGACGGTGCGGAAGAATTATACGTAAAAATAACGATCCGCAACTGCCGCAGAGCCTTCCGGCGGAAATCGGTTTCCTAGCCCGTATGTGTGTACGCCGAACGATATTATTTTATATCATAATATTATTATTATTATAACATACAAAACTCGTGAGGGTTGTTATTTATTTCTTTAATAGTGATTACGCCCGTGGGGCCAATAGAGAACAGCGTATTATGTTACACATTGATATACCTAAATACATATTATATATTATATTATACTGTGTCGATATTGGCAATGCGTACAGTTAAAATATTATTTTGGTATAATACGGTGTGCTATTACGATACATACTACACATATTATTATCGGGTAATGGGTTTGCTTGAATTTCCATACAATAACTGTTTTTTTTTTCTAACAGAGTTAAGAATATTAGTCAAGTATAGTAAGATGTGTACTTAAGTTTCAAGAAGACATAGTGTAAAATTTTGTCATTTTTCAAATTCAAATTTTAGTATTTTGTAGTCTAAATAATAATATGCTTTTCCCAGTATTTCGTACATACCTCGTCAGGTGATTCATCTCTCGCGATCAATTGTTCAATGTTATTATAATATTATTGGTCATTGTGCCATTGTTTATATGTTTTTAAGTGCTAAATTATATTATTGACATTTATAACCATCCATTGAACGATGAATATGCGAGTTGAATAAAAATTATGAGGAGGAACATATAGAAACAAATAGTGATGGATATATTTAACAGATTGTGACTTTGAAATAAATGTTTAGATGAATCGTACCAAATAAATTTTTAAAAAGTTGAAAATTGTTGCCATACTAATGTGGTCGGACGGCAACACTGCATAAGTTTAGAGATCGGAGGATAGAGTTGTAATCGAGAGGCAGGGACCTTAAAAATATAGGCAGCAAAACATCATCTATAGCGTTAAACTATATACGTTAAACTTTCTTTTGAAGGGTCCCACAGAACAGATCCATACTCTTTGAGCCTCTCTTGCCTAAATAATAAACAGATTCTTTAGCGAATGTTCAAGTTTGAACTTGGAATATGAAATACTTTCCCTGACGCGTATCTCGCGTTATGCGGTTTCTGCGAGAAATGAAAACTCAACTGTAGCACAGTGTCACTGCACAGTGTTTTGAGGTAACGTACAATTATAATATTATTACTATTATTACGCAACTAATGAGAATGAAAATTTAACTATGTAATATGTAGTATGTAGGCATACCTACTGATTTATTGTGACGGTCGCAATATGGCCGAGAATTTCCAGCAGCGAGAGCGAATGCGTTTTGTTGGCAAGTATATGCCTACAACTATATGTATGGAAACAACGATCATAGCAGCAACTCAATCCGTAGGTAGGTAGGTTGGTATAAGCAGGTTGGTAAGTATATACATACCTACCTACGTCATGTTTCAAATAGACTTGGGTCTCTATGCGAAATTCTAGTCCGTTTCCTAAAGCCAATAAAGTTTTATTACCCCGCCACTAAAGCATAAATAAGCTCTATGGCCTTGTATATATTGTGTTTTCTGCTAATAATATTTTGGATTCGATTAAACAAGGTACTTACGCATAATGTTTAATCACGATTGTCCACCAATCCATACAATATACAGCTTCGTGCAATGTCTTCGTTTAAACTGCAATGTGTTGTCCATCTTATGAAGAGATACGCTTTGGATCGACAGCGATTTCTAAAATTTATATATTGTTTAAATGTGCATATTATACTATAGTACATGCTACTGAAAAGTAAGGTCATGAAATCTTATCCAGACTTGTCTTAAATTAAATTAATATACTAAAAATGAAATGCTAGTCTGTTCGACGTTTGTTATAAAATATTATTTTCATATCAGTGCGTAAAATTCCAAAGAATTGATAATATATTCTACATTATTGAATTTACTTTAACTGCATGGTCACTCTGATTATTTATTGATATCAAAATCAATTCCATTGAAAAACTAATGTAATATTTAAGTATTGACGGCTTGCTCGAAATTGGAAATTTATTTCCTATATTCAACGATCCTGCTTATTAAATAAATAAGTTAATAATTATAGTTTATACTATAATAGTATCTTATATGAGTATATTACGATTTATTTCTTTTCTTACACAGGGAACAGTATTATTATTTTATTGTTTGTAATTTAATATTAATAAATAAAATAATATATTATTGCACTATCACCGTTATTGTTACATATTTTATACCTAAAGGTATATTTTTCAAGTTTTTTTTTTTAAATGTTTATTATAATATGAAATAATGATTCGTATGAAAACCGCAAAAGTAAACATATAAGCACAAACGTGTATAGTCGAATACGTTTAGGCCAACCAAGGGTTTCAAAGAAACGTAATTTAATACTATATTAAATACCACGCTTGTGTTCATTAAATGTCGACATTGAGAAGTTTTCAGAAAAGTAAAAATTGCTTTCGGAGTAATATAATATGTGAGGCTGTACAGTGTACACCTATATAGAATACGTCCTACATATTTAATACATATACCTATATTATACTTGATGTACCTAAATATAGTTACCTTATATTATACATATATTGTATCGATCTGAAGCCAAATCGCTGTCAACTTACTATTTTCCAATTACTACTCGAGAATGTATTATATATCACGTATAGGTACCTAAATAAATAAACTATCATCAGATTTATACGTCGGAAGACCCTGGATGTGCGAAAATTTGAAAATGAATCACATAATTTGCTCTCAATCTAGATTTCTCTCCACCCAGTGTGCATTATGTAAACAGGGTTTAGAAATACTCCATAAACGTCGAGTGTGATATTATATTATATTAGTGAATGGAATCGAAAACCTATTTTGTGGTCATCAAATGCGAGGGACTTTCAAGGGTATATCTTAAATTCCCTAATTGATAAGTCCTTATCCTTAGTTAGTTGTAATTTAAACAAACAAGACTTATTCTCTCAATAGACTTACGTCTCACAAAACCAATATTTAGGTACGGCGCAGTTCAGACGCCTACAATCTCATTAATCACGTAGGACATAATATAAAAATAAGAGTTTTGGGAGGGGGATGAACACATTCTAGTAGACTGGATAATAATATACAATATAAATTATAGTAACATTGAAGTGTTACTATAACAGCTAGTGTAACCGGAATTCACAAAACGCAACATAGATTTTCCATTCTCAAACACGAAATCGTTTTCAAAACGTTTGTACGGAACGATCGGCACTAACCATAGCACAACAGGCATGTTAAATACGCGGTCCTCGGCTCATTTTTTTATGGCCCACAAAAAGCAATACGAATGAGCAATTAATTTATTACAAAACATTATACAATTTTTCTTTCGTATAAAAAATTTATCTTCTTTCTTCTGTTGAACTGTAATTGAATAAGACGTATTGATGTATTGTATAGTATTGTGAGTATAATGAATAAAATTAAAAATCTGTATAAAATGTTTTTTTTTTAATTGTTATGTGCAGCCAGCATAGTAAACTATTCAATATAAATTAAAATATGGAAAACTGGCCATCTATAAAATATAACGTGCCTGAGAGTTATGACAAAAATGTAGACGGTTATTCTGATGAAAGTTCTCATGAATCTAACTCTGAATCTATAAAGAACCAACTTATTTTACAAGGTACACATAAGGATAAATGTACAAATTGTAATCAGTTATGTAAAAACTGTTCAGTCTGTTGTTATCCAGTTATTTTTAAGTATAACGTGCATACAAATACATACAAATCACTTTATACTGCATATAAGTTTTTGTTAACACTTTCGGTGACACAAGTAGCTTGTGAAAGAAGCTTTTCTAAGCTAAAAATAATAAAATCTAGAACTCGCAATTCTTTAAGTCAAGATCATCTTCAAGTATTTATGCTCATAGCTAACGAAAAAAAAACTCTAATAGAAGTCGGAAATCAAGAAATCAAAGATATACTTGCTAAGAGTAGCCCCTTAATGTCTAAACTTATATTACATTAAAGATTAATTGATTAAAATCATATTTTATTTAAAAAAAAAAAAATGTTATTTTATAAGTTTATATACATATATAATATACATACGACTATAGGAATATTTAATATGATATAATATATTATATGTATTTTTTTTTCTTGACAATTAGTTTTCATAACTATAATTCTTATATTATGAAAAATGTATATATCTTTAGTTAAGTATTTATAGTTTTTCAAAAGAAATTTTTAAATAATTATGTAGTTTTCATATTGTTATAAACATTTAAATACTTTTTGATGTGTACATTTGACTCATAATTTGCATTTCTTTACTGAATAAAATAAAAATAATTATATAGTAATTTTCTAAATTTTGGGCCAAAATATTTGTTTCCCCGGGGCCGATTTTTATTCCCAGTCCGCCCCTGAATATAATAATTATATATTTGGCCCAGTTAATACGTGAGTTTGACATGGCCATTGTACAATATATAATAACGGCGACGCGTATACAGAGAGCGCCTCGTGGCAGTGGTTGAGCGGTCTAAAATGAAGAACCCATTTTGTATAAAGGGTGTGCGATATTGGAACCACTGCGGTTGATGTTGTACCACTCGTATAACAATAATTACAATACGCGCATGGTATATGCATAAATCAGGCCGACCGACAGTTTTCAACTAATACGTTACAATTATTAGTATTAAAGTTCAACGGTACGATTATTTATCGTTTGTAAACGGCGATGATTCGAGTCCTATCGGCCGTAAAATATCATACGTTAATTATTACAATTTATGGTAATGTGTACAAAAAAATATAATGTGACGTATATAAGTATTATTTTAGAGTTTTTACGAAAAATATATTTTTTTATAGTAATATGTATGTTGCAATTTGTTTTTTCATTTCGCCCATATATTGAGTCCGTTTGGCGATAATAAACCAATAAAAGTAATATCATCACGTATATACTATATGTGTAGTAACAAATTTACTGACGTCGAAATTCGAGTATTCGAAGTTTTACATTAGGTATGTATATCAAGATAAGAAGACTAAAATAACGTTGTAATAATAAGAAAATCCTAAGGGACCGACGCTTTTCAAGTAATTTGAGTTCGAGATATGATAGTGACTCTACTGTATAATTATTAACTATTATACAACACATTCCTACATTATAATTGTGTTGTGTTATAATGTTTTTCGTGGCTAATACAATAGGTGTATTAGAATATTGATATAAATTATATATAGGTTAATTTTTTTAAGCATGGTCATCCCCATTTCTCCCATCAATAGAACATTTATTCAAATTCTGATTTTTAGAATTTTTAAGTATAGCTAAAGATCAAATTTTAAAATTCCCGATTTTCTTGTGTACTTAAGGAGTGTTCTGTGACGATAAAAACTTCTATTTTTCAAATGAGAACCCCCCTCCCTTTTCTTCCTTTTTTAGCGAATGCTTTTATTGATAATTTTGATGTATCTAAATCAAAATTCTAATGAGTAGTTTCTAAGTTATTCAAATGTTTATTCAAGTTATAATAATTTTTAAAACGGTTTTACAAAAATTTAAACTGTATGTAATATTATATTATGTAGTGTTTATTATACTTGGATCAATTTTAAAATGATTTATACTGATAGACCAATAGTAATAAACATTTGAAACTCAACTAAGCCCCCATATCTACATAACTAATTACCATACAAAAATATTGTCTTTAGTAGGTATACAAATTTATATAACTCAAGAACTTCAAATTTTTGATTTAGACACATAGACATTCTCAAAAAATTGGCTACCTATTATTATAGATTCTGATTTGAAAAACAGATCTTTGTACCTATTGTCACAGGATCAAAAATTAAAAAAAATCACAAAAATTCGAAAGTAAAGTCTTTAGATGTATTTAAAATTTCCTAAAATCATAATTTGAAAATATGCATAATTTAAGTAGAAAAATAGGGTAATCTAACTTAAAATAACACATTGTATACTATAAACAAAGTTATATCGACCAATGCCGTAATATTTTTTAAATCCAAAATATTGGCCCAACGGCATTGCCAGATGACACTCCCCACTTCTACATCGATGGAAGAATGAGCCATATATGTGTAAAAAAAAGATTTTTTTTTTCCAAAACAATATGTATACAATTTTAACTATAATTTTTCTGGGCTACCATCGATATTTTTAAAACTCTATGCCTGTATATTACTTGTTCATACAACATTTTAAATTTTAATAGTCATTGCTTTATTACTACCTATATTTCTTTAAGAAAATATGTTGACATTATCGGACGCGTATAATAAAACAAATTGTTTCGAACAAGTTTTAAATGGATATACGTTGTCGAAAATGTTTAGTTTAAAAAAATGACAGCCTAGGTCGTGATAATAATACACGATGCTACGACGATTAGATGCGGATGGAGTTAACTTTTGCAATGTCCGGAAGAAAACACTCACCAAGTGATAAACGCTGACTAGATTTTTTTTTTTTAGAATTATTGTTTGAGAACAAATGAAAATAATAAACGCATTGTACATTACGTGACGTTATCGTTAATTTAAATTTTTTTTATTTTGTAAAGGTAAGTACGACGTATAGGCATACAGTGTATACAAATTGATAATTTTGAAATCGACAAACACTTATTAGAACATATACTTGGTTTTTTCAACGACAACCTACATTCTGAGTCTATAATATTCTAAAGGAAAATATTTCTATCAGCATTTCGATAGTTCAAAACGTTACAGTATAATATCGATAAACTAATTTTTCTATACCTACATATTAGTTTGGATGAGATGTGTGATGCGCCGACTATAATAATGTGTACGAGAGTACACGAGAACGAAAGTTGATTGTGATACACTTTTCAGTTGCCCAGTTTTATTTAAAAATCTATACAAATATTTCTATACACTTAGGAATTGTTTTTTGCGTCCCCAAAATTTCGAGAAAACTGTGGAACTTCAAAATCAGTTAATAAAATATCGGGTGTTGTTTAAAAAAAGCGATCATAATATCTCACCATTAGACAGCAAACTAAGATGACTACCCTATGTAACATGCGAGGTTACAACCATGCTGTACTACAGTGGTTTTGTAACGGATATGTTTAATTTGTATCTCGCAACTTGTCTTGTCGCGCACACGGTCTGTACAACATTGCGGGAGAATTAATTCGGACCCGTTCTCCTCTGCGTGGGCTGATTACTGCGAGCGTTCACGACATTTGCTAATTATTATACTCGGTTGCAGAGCCACCTTATCAGGACGGTTATGCGGACCATTCTATGGAAACTAATTATTTTGGGCAGGTGTCAAAGAACTTTTTGCAGGACTTGCGTTAAAAATATAGACAAGGAAAGACAAATTGTGCACACGAGAATAACATAATAACAATATTAAGTTTCACTAATCGCACCGAGCACATCAACCGCAGACGATATCAGTACAATAATTGTCAAATTATGAAACGTGAATTAAAATTGACGTTTCAATATTATCGTTACTCTCCCACCTCCATAACTTTGATAAACATTTATGTACCACCACTTGATATTAGACAAATATCTTAGTTAATATGATGCGTTGCGTACGGATTGCAGATGTTTCGGTATACCATTTCAAAGAATTTAATTTTGAATTTCAGTTTACAGTAGCCAAAGCCTTCTGAATCGATAGCAATACAGGTTTCCGATAATACTTTGAGTTTGTTCGATAAAAGGTCAATTTATACCAACGACTCTCACCAGGATGAAGTGGAATCGTTTGACATTTGTTTCGTGAAAATCGGTACTGCGATTTACCTTTTAACGGGGACATAATATTCATACCCAATACTGAGTTTGTAAAATGGCGCATAATATTACGTGAACTACTGCTAAACACATAATCCCCCCTTTGTGGCACGTAGCAGGGAAAATAATGATCAAAGCTTTATTTTGACTTTTTCTTTTTTCTTGAAAAACGTGGTTATTTTTGTTGAAAATCTCATATTAATAAAATGGATTTCTTGATTTTCTCTGTTCTGTGTTATTTCACAATGAAAATATCCGTCAACTAATAAACTGTACATACAAACTATTATTTATACAAACATGCTAAAATGACTGATGACATTTTTTTTTTGAAAGCTCAAATACTTAAATTCGAACATACATTATGCGATATAAATAATAGTTCATAAATTATAATAAATAATACTTATTTAGTAATGATCTAAAATATAATATCATTAATGTTCTAAACTATAGAAATATTAATTTTAAATTTCAACTTTTCGACGTGCATTAGTATTACAAATGCATGTGAATGTATAATCTACGTAAATCTTAGTATGAATTTCTTATTTCTAATTTTGAAGTTATTTAATTATCTAACGTTTTAGTATAAGTTTGATCGTAAAGTATTAAATTATAAACAAAATTAATCTCTAAACTGACGTTGATGTAGGTATACGCATATAAATACAATAAGATAATATCTTAAACGTGTACCTAATAATTAATATATTAATGATTGAGTATAAGATATATCGTTCACGTGAAGATATTAAAAATATAGTACATTTTAGGTTTAGAACAACTTAATACGGAGCCCTCGATGAACTCGTATAATATTGTAGAATATGCATATAATATTCACCGCGTATCATGCAGTCCATTAGTTTATATTGGCCTATATTACATTGTTATTGAATTGGTAACTTATTTAAATTAACATAGTTCAATCTATTTGTTCTTCTTCACATTTTTTCTATTTAGAATAAAACAGAGAATAATACAAACGCATAGTATAATCAGTTTGATATCGACAAAATTGGGTACATAATTTGATTCATAACTTCGAGTCAAATTTTATTGTGCATCACTAACCAAATTTGACACCGTTCTAACGTAGTAGTACTACTATTGCGTTTTATTTAAATGCAATCATCGATGAACATAAAAGAAAATTAAAGATATTGGAAAATGTAAATTAAATTTCTAAAGCTTTTAAGCTATTTTGTACGTCATAAAATCTATAATCCTGTCTGATATATGAAACACAATTATCCTCAATTTGACATTTCGTATGTGCACTAAAACGAAACATTAAACTTTAAGTCTTTTGATATTGAAACTACGTTTTTAGATGTCATTCGAAATTCTTCCTTTTGGAGATAATAATAGTAATATCCCAAAAAATCTTAAACTAGTTTTGTGTACATACCCACATTTATAGCTGTAGTAAATTATATTATGATGTTTCAAAAATAATTGATCTTACACATATTATAATATATTAAAATTTAAAAGTAAATTATTTTTTTACAACACCAATGTTAGGAGACGATTTACACGTAAAATGGGTGTCGAATATAATAGCCTGCATAATAGAGCTTTTTTTGTATTTAGAATTTAAATTTAATTCAAGTTACAAAAGTAAAAAATCAATTGAATAGAATAGGTATCAATAAAAAAAATAAATTATCTTGTGTAAGGATATTTTTTGTAAAAATAATGTACTCCTACAATTATTTGCTTCTCAATAAAAGTGGTTATATTTGGTTTTAGATTACCCAGTGTGGGTTGGTGGCCAAATACAGTGATATATTATGTTGAAAACAAACGACAGTTACTCGTGGTACGAGCCCGTGGATGGGTGACCACTTGGGATTTTAAGTGATGGGTAGCCTCACTCTGTCACCCCATCATTGCAGATTAAACCACTGAAAATTTAGGATCTGAGTTTAAGTCCACGATTAATCACTCGTAAATGGGTATATATAAACGTATTATGGATTACAAACGGGAAGAATAAAAATTACAATTTAAGATCTAAAACACCGTCCACGTCATGACATATAACATTAGAACTATAGAAATGACTACCATAATTAAACCGTTATTAGTCAACAGTTTTGTATACAAATATGTCACTAGGTACGTGTTTCATAATTTATTGTTCAACGATCGAGACATCAAGTCATTATAATATTATTATTACCGCAATCATTTCAATTTGTATACGTCATACAACTGCAACTCTGAAAAGTGGTACTTATTGTGACGGTTTGATTGTTATTCACATTTGGCTGCCGTTGGAGGAAGTGCACGAACCTTGGGTTTGTTTTTGTGTTTGCGGACATTCTACCAGTTTCAGATAAACCATGGCGTGTGTGCTTAGGTACACGGTGGGTGAGCTCAACGGCGAAGGCATTAAATATGATTATTACACAAATATCATTATGTTATGGGTAAAAATAATAATTTTCATAACCCGAGGACAATGAGTATTATGAGAATTACTTACCTATGATTTGTCGTATTGGTCGTTAGTCGGAAGTATGTTCTGCGGATATATCAGCTAACGCAAATATAAGCAAATTGTATCAAAATTAGTCACAAAATTCTACAGAAGAACGTTTGATTTCATTTTAGTCAATAATTGAATTATAAAATATACATGTTATTGTACCTAGCTATGTCCTATAAATGCTGCGTTTTTGGAATCATTCAAATTCATATGTAATATAAAATGTTGGGCTATAGTATTGTTCGTCGGAAATACGGTAGAACAGTCGTGTGCAACAAAAGTCATTTGTTTTGCGATTTGAGATGGCTTCAAACGAGAACTGAAAAAAATTACTCTGTTTTTTATTCCAGCTATAGTTTAAAAACAAACAAGTGAATTAGTGATGTTTGATAGTGCGCATCGTGCTACAAGCAAGGTGTACTGTTATTTTGATGCCATCTTTATTATTTTGATTGATAATTTAATTTATTTTTTATCAACTGTATCATGATTCGCGGTTAATTATTTTAAAATTCGAATAATAGTGTGTTAATTAAAACAGCATTCCACCCACATTTGATTATTTTACCTTTATTTATTTTGATAATAACGTACTTACTGCGCGATAATAATAGAATGGATGAATGTGAATTTATTGAACATAAATAAAAAAAAATACATAGTTGTACTTTATAATAAAGAATCGTGCATAATATTTCCGTTTCGTTAACAAGAAAAACATGACGGACAACACAGTTCTCGCATTAAAAACTTACAATGTGGATCAAATCGGACGACTTGCTTGTCGGTACTTATATAGATTTACTATTTTTTCACAATTCCCACTTTTATACTGATTTTTGTTTCTGTGAAAACAGATTTTGTATCTTTTTATCTTGGAATTACTTCAACGCCTTTTGTAGTTTTCGATATACTAAGGCGTAAGTATAGTAAACAATAATATATATTTATATTGTTAGATAATATTGTTATTATTTTTTTTATATATATTTAGTTAGTAGTAAACTAGTAAACTACTATATAGATTATATTTACTTTGCAAAACATTGCTTTCGATGTTTGAGTTTGAAAGGATAAAGATAAATAGGTAGGACATTTAATTATGATTTATATTTTTATAATAATATAGGTAGGTATATCCGCATTTTATAGGAACATTATATACTTGCTATAATCATATTCCATATTACCACGTAGGTATTATTTTGGTATCGTTAACTTGATATCTAAATTCATAACTATGAATGGACATTTAATGCACTACAAATATGACGATATACCATAATGATTTAAATAATGCCAGATGCACTTAAATTTTTTTATTTTAAACACGTTTTTTGAACTAGAATATATATTTTTTATTAATTTAAAAAAAGTTTTGCAGAACTACACATTTCCAGGTCTTTTAAATGGCCTTTTAATGTGAAAAAAAAAATTATTCTCATTTAATTTGTGGTTGACAATTTTTACATCTTATATGGGTGGTCCATTTAGTATCATAAAGTATGAATTAAAAATTAATATTATTTGATTAGGTAAAAACCTTGTTACCAATAAGTTACAATTTTACATTTATAAAAGTTTAAAATCTAAAAAAAAATTAAAATTTTAAGTATTCCAAAGACTTAAAAAACTTTAAAAAAAAACTGGATTTTAATGTTAAATCTCCTAAAAACTCTAAAAAATGATTACAATTAAATACTTGAAAATTGAAAATGGTCAAAAATGCAAAATAAAAACTTCTTATTCTGGTTCAAAAATATACGAAACGTAAATATAATTATAAAATGAGCATCGCGTAGCTAACTTTGAAATACAAAATCGCAGCCCTGTTCATAACTTAATTTATTATAAACTAACTTAAAATATAAATTGTTGGTATGAAAAAGATAAAACAAAATCAAAAATTATGCCAAATACAAGTTTGAATTGTAATTTTTCTTAAAATGTATTAAATATAATTCAGAACGGAAAAATGGGTTTGCCGAGCAATGATTTTTCATCAATCAACAAATATGCTAATAAACAAAATTTAAAGTTGTCACGATCAAAACTTATCGGTGTGTCAAACCATTCAGTGATTATCAAAATGTAATAATTACTAGTGAAAACAAGTGAGTTTACGCTAACTTCTACATCAAATAAATATATTAAGCAAATACGAAACAAAACTTTTAATGTTATTTAGATATAAATTATCGAATTCAAAAGTTTCATATATACAGAGGAATACAAGATGTAATTAGTTTTATAGCTTATTATCCTTCAAAGATTTCTTCTTGCCAAAAAGAATATCACATCAAATAATTTTTATATTGTTACAATTATATTGACAAATTCAGTACCTACACAGACTGTATATTAATTATTTTTTCGGTGTGCGAAAACCTTGTCACATTCACATAATAATACTGTATACACTATACATAGTAGACAAATGACGAACAACATGTTACGAAACCGATAAGTTAAAGTCCAAACCCTACCCGCTCGTTGGTCTTTAGTATCCCACTACAACAGGACAGAGATTTATTTAGGGTACACAGCTGTATGGATTGAAGCTCAATAGTATCAAATCTTATTATATCTATATTTTAATATTAGATATTACTGTGCAAATACAAACGACGAATACATAATCCACCAACTTAAGTCTTTAGCCATTATCTACAATAATTAATTTATAACGTTGAACAGCTTTTAAAACCAATTTTTATAATATTATATTGTTTTATTGTAGTTTAATTTAATTTAATCATTTTATTATTATTAACAAACGTTTATACACACGTGTAAAATAACATGTATATTATAGTAAATAAAATATAGTTATGGTATATACTATATAACGTGTATATTATTATATAAGTGTGGAAAAATAATATAAAATCAATAAATATTATAAATAATAACGTACAAAGTCATGGCTATTGAAATTATTTTGCATATTATTACATTTTGATGTACTGCCAATTCAAAAGCCACTCTTAAAGTTTCAATTAAAAGCCATTGTTCGATTTTAAAAACTATATTTGTATTGTTTTGTAATTATTTTTAATTTTAAATTTTATAGTTCAGCAATATCGTTTAATATTGGACAACAATATTGTTCATTAAAATAAAAAACAAACAAAATGAAACAAAACGTTAAAGTATGATAATATATTCGATTCGTCCACTTTTCAATAACTCAGTTCAACCCCAGAAAGGCCTCAATTGTTTATAAATTGATGCATAGAAGTCGAATATACATTTAAAAAAATATGTTTGTTTTTTTTATTATTATTGTATAGTAATTCAAAATTCAGTGAAGTGTGTTGATGGTTTGTCTTATGTGGCATTGACCTTAGAAAAAAATGTATTCATTTTCACGGCCATTATGCATAACTAATTGATTATGAATTCGTATGAAATGGTCAACATGAAAATGCGGGGTAATTCTTTTTAAAGTGCTAGATTAATTTTGTTTTGCAAAAATCTTACTTTTTAGGTACGTAATTTTTCATTATACAAATTAAAGTATATTATGTAAGACTAATATAATAACACTTGAAATATGAGTATTTCATAACAAAAATACGATTCTTATTTTTTATCCATTTGTAAAAAATATTTTTGCGGTTAAAGCATTTTTTTTTAAATAAAGCATAAACACATCAATGAGTGTGAAAATCGAAAAATTCCTTCCCGGTAAATAGTAATCATTTTTTCAGTGTTTATTCGTCAATGATATTATAATAATGATTGTGATCGGAAACAATTCGGAAATTATATCCAACAAAAGAATAATAATATCGATGATAATATTTAAAATAATAATAAAAAAAATATAATTTGAAAAGGTTCATTTTATTAAGGAATTTTATAAACCATCTCAGTCTTTGAACAAAGATTTGAGTTTATTATCTCCGAAAACCTTTTACAATTTCGACCAAAGAAAAAAACAAACGCCTGAAATATAATTTAAAATATTTTTATTTTGGTACTACATAACTCAAATAACAACGATTCTATTATAAACTTTATTTTAAAATTTCGGAAAAGCAATTAAGAATATTTATGAACTATTTACAAAATTGGAACCTTCTGGGAATATCGTACTCAAATACAATTTATATATATATATAAGATATAAGCAAAATATTAGCAGATTTATAAGGTTATAGTTTTGATCACCATGTAGTATGTACTATTGATTTTACCATGTTGTTTAGATTGTATAATCTATATAATATATTTTCTATAAACATTAATCTATGAGGATGAAGTGCTAAAAAATGTGACTCCTTTATAAATTGAAAAATCGAGTATAAGTATGAAAATGTCGCTTTTAGATTGGCTAATTTTTGTTTCACTAATTGTATGCGAAAAATTGTTCAGAATCCTTTTATTTCAAATGATATACAGCCTAAGGTGGATTTCCTATTAGGCGGTGTAGGCAGCAGCCTAGGGCGGCAAAATTCAGGAAACAGAAAATTATGTAGTGCTATATTAAAAGTACCATATAAAAAAACAAATAATGGAAAATTAACTACTTTACTAAAAATAATTGAATATATTATTTTTGTAAGATTTTTATTTTAATGTATAAGGTATATCTATTTTGATTCATAATAATTTATAGTCATAATTAATTTATAAAAATAATCCTTAAGTCATGTGCATTGCATAGAAATTAGAAAACAGTTTTTGATAGTGCCAATATTGAGCTCCACTGGAATAGTCGGCGCGGCGCAGAGCCCTCGCTGCTTCGTTGGTACGGTCGACTACGTGTCATATTATATAAAGCAATAATTGTATGTTATTCTTATCGGTGATCGACTTTATCGTAATATTTTGTGCAAAAATTAATAAATACTCACATGGCCAAAATATATATTTCTAATTTTTCGATAATCCTAGCGGTGTTGCTGTAATATTATGAGCTTTATTGTCCGAATGATAACAGTAACAATAATAATAAACTTTATTCAGTAGTAATTTATTATGTTATTTTTGATTTGTCCGTGTAGTTTTACAAATCAACAAGTATCTAGGTACCCACTGCCCTAGGTAAGTACTAAGTACTAAGAAGATGTTTTGAAAGTTGACGTCAACTTCTATAATTAAAATAGTTTAGTTAGAATTGTTATTTAAAAATATTTATCGTAACATGTGTTTTGTATGACTATTATTGTAAAAAGAAAGTATTACAAAAATATTGTAAATTGTATAGTTTTACTTAATGTTCCAATCAATAGTTTTAATTTTGCTTTATGTGATGGTTAATAATTCATAAACATTATTATTCTACCATTAAAATTTGGTGAACATCCCTTGAAATTTTTAAAAAAAAGTTAAATAATTACTTTACTAAAAGCGATAAAAAAAATAGTCTAAGAATTCAAAAGGATTTAGGTACTACTGTCTATTATACAATATTTAATATTTACCATTTAGAGTATTTTGGAGCTGGTATAACGTCTTGTTACCTATTATAGGAGCTGCCCATTTTTAGTGGTATAGTCGTAAAAAAGTGAAGTGTCAAGGTGAACGATACGAGTGACTGTTGATGTATCCCTGCTTCTCTAGTCCAACGTTTTTACATATATATTTTATTTTATGAAAAACAGGCTTTATACAAAATAATATAATACGTAAAATATTCAAATAGAATTTAAAAAAATTGTATAGCTTAAAAATAATCAATTTAAGCTTAACAAATAGTCATGAACGACGATTGTTCACTTTGACGAATGTCACGAAACATTTAAATAATAAACAACATAATAAACAAGGTGGTGATCCGTTTAAGCCAACCTTCACTTATTATTTTGGAAAGATTTAACTCTTTTGAAAGTAATATTTTTACAATTATTTTACGCCATGGCGCAACAATATTTATTTTTTTTGCTTTTTTAATTTTTTAAAAGTGAACTTATTATATTTTTAATTTCATATCCCGAAACAAAATATCTTTTGGAGTACTTTGGTCCATAAAATTGAATTTCTAACGAGTAGGTTGTTAATTAGTTACTTAAAAGTGTTTAAAGTTTACATGGAACATCATTTTTTAGAATACCTAGTAGGTACTACCTACTTCTGTTCCAATTAACTCCACTAAACTAAAAAATATTCTGCTTTGGAATATAAAATTACAAATATTATCATACAAAACAAAATAAAATCTTGAAATACTATAAAAATTGTAAAAATATAACACTCTGAAAATATGATGAGTGTTGACACTTTAATGGATCACATTGTTGCAAAGAACGGAGCTCAAAATTTGAACACTAAACAAAACATAATTTTATTACATATTATGTTTGTCAAAATCTAAGTTTGGAAACGTTAGGCTCTTTATATACAGTAAATATGTGTTTTTTTGCGTGAGTTATATTTAAATTTAGTAAGAAAATAAAAGTGTGTGAATGGGTCTACTTACGTCTCGTATGCCACAGTAAAAAACTCTAGGATATGTATAATTTATTTATTTATATAATAATTGTTTGCCCATTGCTTTATTAGCATTCTGACTAATGTACAGGTATCTTTAATAAACGTAGCTACTGGCTACTGTGTATACGTTAATGTGTCGTTGGTGAGAAGTATTTTTTTAAACCTTAGAAAAAACTTTCTATCAAATAATTTCTACACAGACCCAATGGCTCTAAAAAATAGCATTACCATCAACCTGATAGATAATGTTGTAATATTATTTATCATAGATTTTACTATTTATCATTAACTATAGAAAATGCACTCAATTAGCAGATGGGGGTTTTTGTGGTCTGACGCCTAGAAACTTGGAAACGAGTCCGCTCACCAATTTGAGGCTAATATACGCAGGTACCTTTTGGCCGAGTCACTACAACGTTTTTTCCCAAAATCACATAATTTGATCAAACCACACGCCAGTGTCGAAAGAAGGCTGATATTATTGTATTTAGTGTATAGAGTATAATAGGGAAACATTGAATTTTTTTTAACTTGTTGACTACACTAAGTTAAAAAATTATTTTAAAATTGTAAAAATGCATAAAGTTTTATAAAAATTGAAATATTTTATTCATATTAAATACTTTATGAGTTGTTCATGTACAATTTACAATGTACATTTTCAAATAGGTACTTATTATATTATATATTGATTATATATTCACGGTATTATAAAAATATGTTCTTATCAAATAATTATATACATATTAATCGAAAGCTTTAATCACTAAGCTCTTATAATATTGGTATAACATAATATGGGTCTCTACTATATTATATGGTCTTGACCTTCTATTTCTACAGAATAATACAAATTAGTTGACCGCCCCTAAAAAAATCACGGTCACTACAACTTTATCATATTATACTGTTTCCTGAGGTCAAATTACTAAAATAAAAATTGAGTGTTTCTGTTAAGAATTATCCAAATACTGTAGGTAAATACGCCATTATAATATTTTTTGGTGGTCTAAATATAGTCCATTTTTTTAAATCACGACTATTTACACGATTGACACTGCGTTGAATTATATAACTTTTGACCAACTATCAAAATAATGTATTCTATAAGAACGTAATTTTAAATTGAATTTTCTACTAATGTCAGTGAGTGTACACTATTAAATATTAACCAGAATACGTAACAATGTAACATATATAATTGTAATTTCTAAAATAGCTACAGTATAATTGTGTACCATACGTAACATACGAATATGTCTTCACTGTTCAACACAATTGCGTGAAGAAAGTCATAAAGATTAGGATGGGTCTTCGATAATCAAAGTTACAATATTGATTTTATATATACATAAAACCATCAAAAAAAAAATTCAAAAAACAATATAATAATGGTGTATATTCTATTATTGTATACCATAGGAACAAACTGTCTGGCATACGATCATGGTAATTTATGTTTTTTTCGAACCGTCGTTATTAGTTTTACAGTTTTCCAAGTGCAACCGTGCTAAATAGATTTATAATGAAAATAAAAATAATAATAATGATAATAACTACAAGAACCTATCGATGACCGTTTTAATTGTAAAACTAACACTTTCTAAAATATTGCATTTCTTATCGCACACACAGTTCGGGATCGGCATTTATGCTTATTGTCCTTTTATTCAGCAAGAACAAGTAGTTTGTATTTTATATTTTTAGTCTATAAAAGCTATAATCTTACAAACATTGAATTTTTACGAGAATTTAAATAACAAACAATAATTAGGTAATATTTTCTTTTATTATGTTTATGTAACTTAACTTGCTGCTTTTTATTTTTCATATTATCTGGTTTTGCCTGAATATGTACCGAAATGTTTTTAATTGTATTCTATTAGGCAGCTTGTGTCGCACTGAAGTATAACTTTTTTGTATTTTACTTGAATTAACAACATCATAATATATGTCTGACACTTTTTTAGTGCAAATCTATTTTCTCTCTACTATTTATTTGTGTGGAGTTATTATGGTATGGCAAAAAAAATGTGATAGCGCATATTTTGTATAGATAGTAGTTATAATAAAATAATAGGAATAGCAATCGTAACAATAACGGTAAATTATATACACCTACAAATGATGATACAGACGACGCTGTCACAAACAGTAGTGACGAATATTGCTAGTGCACACCAGTCGTGATCCCCAACATATCCTATTCAAATAGTTCTGTTATTGATATTTTACGTTCCCCGGAATGTTAAGAGCGCCAATGCCAGGAAACGACAGCTAATGAGAGAAAAAAGAAAGCCAAAGTGTTTATAATTTCACAAAATGTGAATTGTCTGTAGTTGTTGTCCCGCGTTCGACCGGACAGGGAAAGGCGAGGCGGTTTTTGAGGGATGAAAATTGTACGATAATAATATTATATAGTTACACCCGACGGTTCCAGCTATTGGCCGACGGACGTATATGATGTGGTTCGACCTCCACGAAGACGATTATAATGTGTGTGCGTGTGAGTTGGCACGGCGATGAAAACTTACGAGACAAACGTCGCGGATCGTCACGAAAACGAAGTCATCGAGACGCGGTAAACGAATCAAGGCTGCGTGAAGGAGAGAGCGCATATTATTATTATTGTTATCATCATCACATGCGTACAACATTAGATACGTCGTCGTCGTGGCGCGGCGAATTATAATAACATTATTATAATGATGTGATATTGGGCATAATATTACGCGCTACCAGTCTTCCGTCGGCGGCTGCTGACAGTCATCGGATCCTTGGTGGGAAGGTCACGACGCTAAAAAAACGACTGTTGCCGGTAAAGGAGGAAAAAAATTATTTGGCGCGAAAGAGGTGGAAGTGAAGCAAAAAACGATGTCGTCGTATAATATTGTGCTGGCGAATTATACACGTCCGGGCGGCGATTTTTCGGTTCCGTATAAAAAACAGATTCTCCGAGGAGATCCTCCGCACATTTCGAACGTCTTTCGTCCGGTGAGATCGTCTCGTCCAGTAATACTATTTTTATCAGTTTAGGTAGGTATTTTTATTATCGTAAACGTCGGCTGTAGTGGTCTTATCGTCGGTACCGCAAAGACACTATACCATTGAACGATAAAACATAATAATATAATATCCGTTTTTAATATATAATACTGTAGGGCCGGTGACGATTTCTATCAAGTCTTCTCTCGACGGGCCGTTCATACGATCAATTCGATATTTCGGCTGAATTGTACGACACCAATATTATAATTATAATCTGTTAGTGTTTGTCGTATTGTATTTGCGGTCTACATCAAAGACATTCTTACATACCACACAGACGTCATGTTGCCGAGGATTTTGGTGGCCGTTCAGGTATTGCACGCCGTCGTGTTGGCTGAAATTCTGAAACCCACCTGGCACCAGTACTATTACCCGGGACAACACGCGTGAGTATATTTTGTATAACTTGTGATTACGACTTACCAGCTGCGTATTTTCAATTTTACTTTTGGGGTTGATAGCTAAAAAAAACTCGTTTATTGCTAAACTGTTTAGCGTTTTACCGTTTGTTTATCTATCATACGAAAAAAAAACAATACATTTTTGAGTAAAATGTTTATACAAAAACCTCGCCACATTCTATGAAAACAAAAATTCACAGTAACATTTTTTTTTTTTTTTTTTGATTTATAACCATCAATGAACGTGGGCTTGAAACTTTCAAATCATTATATGTCTATAATATTTATTAAATAAATCATTACAACATAAAAATAAATAATGGATCTGTAGGATGATATATCACCCTGGTCACTCTCCACTCATATACATGTCACTTCGTCACTGTGATTTTTAAAAATACAATAATAATATTCTAAATTATCGCGGTGTATGTAATTATTGAAGGGCGTCTAGATAAGTATCTATTTTCCTCCATTATAAAACTAAGAGATTGTTAGAAAGTAAAATTATATTTAGTACTTATATAGTATTTTTACTCTAAGGATATTATTTATTTATTTTTTGTCATATATTTAAATTTAATTCGTTTGGTCAAAAAGCTTGAAAATTAAATACAAGGCTCTTGATAATATATTTCTATAGGTAATAGTAGTTGAAAATATAAAAATGTATATATACTTACAGTTTTATCATAGTTAATTTATGTTCAAATTTTACGAAATTATAAATCAAACAAAAAGAACGATTTTAGTTTTGTGTTATATCTAAAAAACATTATTCGTTGGTACTTTAAACTTCTAAAGTATTTATTATTATCTATATATGATAATAAATAAATAATAGATAATAACTAGGGCACGGAACTTGATGAATTCGTATATTTTTTTTATGCTTATGTTATAAGCTCGTTTTTACAGAAATGTGATTCATGAAATAAAGAATTTAATTTTGCACTTTTTGCATTTTTACGGAATTTTATGCTTGACGGTTATTTTTTAGTATATTGGTACATTTTATTAAATTTGTACTTTTTTTTTTATATATATTTGCATTTTTCTTGTTGAAATTTACACTTTCTGTAACACATTCGGTCGACACATAAACTTGTCGATTATCGTCGTTTATAATAATTATCGTTTACTGTCGCGATCTAGGATTATTAAATAAACTGTATTCATGTACTATTTTAGACCCTGTTGCACACGTGTGTTATATTGTAACGCATCCCCTGCATTATCATAAATTATTATCTCCGATAATTTTACTGATACATACAAGACGTACGATATCGTAACTTTGTGATTGACTCTAATCGTTCAGTGTAACACATTTTGTGTTTAAAAGCATTTACGTAAATTAAATTTTAATAATTTGAGTAATAAAAACTAGGTATTTAATGTAATTAAATGAATAATAATAATTTTTCAGTTATAATAAAGTTATTTTTGATGTTTTTGTGGTCATTTTTAAAGTCTTTTTTTGATGTTTATGAGACATTTTAATATTTTTTTGTGTGAATTTTTCAAAGATTTTTAGGTCATCAAGTTCCGAGCCCTAGTAATAACTCAACTTGACCGGCTACTATATTAGTAACAATATAAATAAAATATAACCATCCCCCGGCCCCCATGAAAAAATCATTTGACCACCACTGATGTAAAGGGTGCTTAAGTATGTAATTTTTCCATAAATATTAATTTATTTGTATTTCAATATTTTCACTAAAACTTTCAACCTTGTACACAATGAGGTACTTTTTTTTGTTGCTATCAGATTAAATTGAATTGTGTGTCCATACGTAATTTTATATGAAAAAATACAAAAAATGAATCTACAATAATAATATACAATTCAAACAATTAAATTTAACATTGATTCATCGTTAGAAAAGTCCGAGATTTGCCAAAATAATTAGATTAACTCAACAATAATTTATTCGTTGTTTTTTTAACATTAAAAGATAAATCTAATCAAACATCGTTTATTGCTTCTTAAATTATTATTATATTTTAATCATAAATATTTTAGTACAATCGATTTAGATAATAGGTACTTTACCTGTCTATAATCGATAAAATTATGAAAAAATAATGTTCATAATTTTTAACATTTTGAAATTTGCCAGCTGCACTTGCTAAAATAAATTTAACTAGTAGTAAACTATATTACCCAAAAACTCCTAAGTACCCTTTAGTGGTGCTAATGGGCTTAGTAAAATATTATTGGTGATTTTTGAAAGCCATTTTTTTACTCGACAGCACTGCGTATTAGAGTGCAACGTGTCCTTTCTTCGGCCACCCACTCGTCCACCCTGACCACGCCAAGCCACGGGTTATACCGAAGACAAAATTGTTCTCCGCGACAACATTATACATTATTGCATCGAAAAGGAATGTCGACAGCTGAATATATATTTTATCCGATTTATTCCAACGGTTTGGGCGCACATTTTTTTTTTTTAGACTTTTCACCACACGTCATAATAAGTCTTTTATGGGTCTTTTTATATATATATTTTAAAATAAGGAATAAAATATAGATGTCGTAATCTAGTTTGCAAAAGCGCATAAAACTTTTGAAAATATTGTGAAAGACGTGTACGTCGTAGAACGTATAAAAAGTATCGCTTTTTATATTTTTGTTCGATCTACTAGAATAAAGTTTGACTACACGTACGGCGTTTAGGATTTTTTAATTACGCTTAAAATATATTTGGGACTATTTTCATCGCGAATTCTACTCAACAAAATTATAATAAATTTAATCCTACCGACAGTTTACAAAATTTAATCAGTTCGAGACGCCATTCAGAGAATTCTTAAATAAAGAAACGTTTTGCAGACGTATTGTTTTTGCGGTATATTGTACGTATTTATATACGACACACAGACGTATATCCGGGGGAAGCTCGAGCTATTATAGAAACACTTTACCATAAAAACAATAGTGTTGTTTTTCTTTCATTTAGAACTTTGAATTTAAAAAAAAACTACCTTGATTTAAAAAAGAGTATAATATTTATGTATATTATATATATGTTATGTAGTCAGTATATTAATTGTTATTGGTCGTTTTTCATAATATCCATTGAAAATGGTTTCTTTCAAACGGGTTATTATTGTTATTATTATTATTTTTTATTTTAATAAAATGAAAAGAGTCAATCTCTACACGACGGGTTTACGTGCTCTGACACATTTAAACGATGAATTTTAAATTGCGTTAGGATTTTTTTGTCACGTATTTGACATTTCTAAACCGTACTATACCGTACCGTACCATATACCGTATAGTCACATGCTTGAAATAGTGTTTTTTTTTCCGATGACACTATTCATCGAATGTTTTATTTCAATCGTTGAAATTTATTATTCTAAATTGTCCGGCACTATTCGACAACATTAAAATACTTTGAGTACAAAATACAAATGAAAATTGCTATTGTTCAAATGTAATTTTGTATTGAATAAAAAAACCAAATATTTTGTACTTCAGACCTCCAATTAGTCAGTTTGAACAAAAAAAAGCGACTTTTGGAATACCATGAACGAGGACTTCACCCTTCACGGAACGTAATTATTCGAATATATTGTATTTATATAGTGCATTGTGGGGCTTTTAAAATTATGTGTCCCCTTTTTTCTTCTTCTTTCCCTGTCCCGGCATTTGACCAACCCGGAAGTGCTTCCGCAGTGTTACTTCAAGAGCCACAAAACATTGACTGACCCGGTAGAATAATATCATACCGGACGTTTCAGGGATCATAGCGTATAATAACGCATAAAATAACCGACCCTCTTGACGGGGAACAAAACTGCAAACTCTGTTAATATTAAATTACTACCTACTTTAATATCTTTAATACAAAGAGATTATAATATTTGTGTAGTTTCAAAAGTTCGTCCATTATATTATACATATATAATAATATTCCGGGGACGTGCTAGATTTCACAGGGATCATAAAGATACTTCGAGAATGAATTATTATTGATTCGTCAATAAGGCCAAACATTGGTGTATTTAACTTAAATATTAAATAATAAGATTTTTGATAAATATTTTATTAAAACAGTAGGACTAAGTATCTACGTACACTACTGGAAAAATATTATGTATATATTTGTAAAAATAAAATACATTGGATTACAATTAGGATTTCATCAATTCCGCTAAGCCTCAAAACAACCTAGATATAGATTACGTCTCTGACCAATTTGTACATATTGTGGTCGCCCTGGTTGATTAACTATCGAATATCAACATTTTTAAGCAAGCGTTTATTGATCAACGTTCTATAATCCAAGCTAACATCCAACCTACTACATCCATTTTTAAAGAGTTTTCCAGAACTAAAAGGTGCTAAATCGATCAAATTTTCACATTTGTTATTTGTTAGTGATCTAATAGTACCTATTTTGGTTCTTAACAATAGTGTTAAAATCAAAACGTTCTATCTACATACTATAGTAATTGTAATAGGTACTCAATATTATATACAATATACAAATACTTGTGTAAAAATATATAACTCAACATACGGGATCATAACAATAGCGTGTCTCTAATAACAGAAAAACAATTTTAGTTAAATAGTTTTTTGCATTTCCAGGAATTTTCAAAAATGTTGAGAATGGAAATATAACTTTTTGTACATTTTCTGAAGTGGTATGCCTAGGTACCTATTGCTACTCTAGCGTTACTCGATGATGGATTATGATATAATGTACAACTTTCGAATTTTATACTCGTTTATTATAATTTAACGTGGGCGTGTCCTATGATACTAAAACAATAACATTATCCGTAGAATGAAGCTTTTTGTGCGTTTATTAAGTATGAAAAAGAACAAAAAATAAAAATAGGTTGTACGTTCGTACCTAAATTGATGAGTAGTTAACAATGTAATTAAAAATGATGAGCAACGGAAAATCAAATTTTCTCTGAAATCTAATTAAAACATTTATTGTTCGATTAATATTAATATATATATACTTTTTTTTATCAAGTTGAGTGACTTATACGAAGAAGTTTTTCTTTCCATTAAGCGGTTTCGTTAAAAAAAAAATTGTTTGAGCTTTATCGCAAAAAAGTAGTGTTCCTTTGTCCTAGAGAGGAAGCTTTTTACAATGTCTCCGTACATTTTGGTACGAAATATTACGGCCCTCTGACCATTTACAAAAACACGCGCACATCGAAATCGCACGTATATTAGAGTAAAACACTCACACACACACACATCACATATATTATACCCATATACGTGAATATGTGTTTGAGTTGGAATCGTAATAAAACCTTCACTATACACTTTATTTTAGACTTTTTTGGTATAAGCTCACACACGATCTGACGCAGTTTATTTTTGTTGCAGTTACGGTATACGGTATTTTGAAAAGCTGGCTTCGATGCGAGAGAACTTCCAGAAGGGAATACCATACAACAAGTAATGATTTATCCAGGACTGGAAATATACGTTATAATATGATATAAGAGGGTACAAGATATTCTAGTTTTGGGAAAAGCTAATTTGAACATAATATTATTGTAACAATTTACAAGTTATATAAAAAGTGTTGTTTAAATGTTATCATTCTTTACATATTACTATTTTATACCTAAATACATTAAAGATTTTATGGTTTAATTTCATTAAAACAATATTATAATAACAATAATTTATTTCAAGTCGGGTAACATAATACAATCGTTAATTAAAAGTGTCTTATACGAGTTCGGTTTATAAATAAAAGCGTTACCTACGTCTCATATGATTAGTGGTTTAATTTCTGCAATCTAGAGGATTTATAAAAATAATTACTATAAAATGTGGTTCATTAAAAATTGTATAAGGATTTAAAAACCTCCATTTCAGAGGATTTACGTTCAATATTATCATTAGAATTTCTAATTACGTAACTTTGATGCAAAAGCGTAAAATTGAAGTAACCGATCGCCGTCGGTTCTCGAATATAACACGCGTCGTCGGCAATTATTATAGTATTATTATAAGCTGCACTTTGCAGATAACCAATATAATATAAGCGCGTTTGACGACCAACCCGACTCTATCTGCGATAACGTTCAAAAGAGCGTGATGATCCTCGAGGTACACCGGACGATTCTTGTAGTTTTTTATTTTTCGTTTTCAATTGGTCCGATTTATTAAACGCCGCGGTTAATCCCTATCCCCATATGCGTACACGTTAAAAAGTTACAAAGCATATCGACTCGACGTGGGTACGTGTTTTTGGGACGTTAAATATCGTTACGCCCGCGCGACACGCTCGTCGGCACTCGGCATCCCTCTAAACGATTTCGCATCACTCGTAAACGCGTGTTATTTTTTTTTTTTCCAGAGTCGATAATTTTTAGTGCACCGTGCTAGGCGGTTTTTCGGTGGACTTTAGTTGAAAACAAACCGTACACGAACACACCGTGGCTCGTAACAACCGTGCATCAATAAATTATTATCATGCATTTTAACACAAACAGTGTGTGATTCACCAGGCATGCTCAAACACTTTTTTTCTCTTTAATATTGAATTCAGCCAAATTTTGATTTTTCCTATTTTCCTAGTGCGCTCAAAGCAAGTACCATATTTTCAAATATTTAGATTTTTATTCATTAAATTTACTTTATTGGTATAAAAACCCGAGTCCTGTAACGATGTATGTGAGAAGAATCAAAACATACATCAGTCCAACTATGACCCAAAACAGATTCAGAGAACTATAATAAAATATGTAAAAATATAAGTATCTAATAAGATTATCGATAATGATATTTTACAAACATTTGCATCAACATATTATGGGCGTATAGAACTATAAAATATAATATAATAATATATTGTACTTATTGTTTTTATGAGTAAAAGACCGAACGTAAACTATTACAGTTAAATTAGATAGTTTATTAGAATAATAAAATAATGATAATACACTCCTGGTATTATATTTTTTAAAATACATTTATCGTTCCTTTCAAAATCTAAGACGAGCTTCTGCTATATACTCGTAATTTCATGTTTTATTTATTTTTTCCTATTTTAAAAGTATTGTTTTTATTGGATTAAACAATGATTACGAACTTTGCATGACTAAAATGTGACCTACCTAACAAATATGTATTCTGTTTGGATGAATTGATATTCTCTGGAAATTTTTTTAATGTACCTAGGAATTTACTTGGTATTTGGTTCAATTCATTCGAGTTGACTTATATACTATGATTACGACTATGTTCTGAACAGTAGAGCTTCGTTTCGTATGTATTTTACTTCTGGTAAAAAAAATATATTGAAATTTCAATAAATGTGCATACTATTATGCCTCTTTTAGTTTTTGTTTTATTTTTATAAATTTTTATTCGTTGAATGCCTGTGACAGTTTTGTTAATATTTAAAAATTGTATATATTGTTAAGTTGATAACATTCCAAGTGGAAACGGCAAGAACGAAAACAATGGCGTTTCAAACCCAACTATTTTGATTAACAACACAGGGAAGTAAATAATAAGTAATATTGATGATTATAATCATACCACATAATATAATTGTGTAAAAAATATATAAATAATGAAACAGAAAATCTAATTATATTTTTCAACAATGAATTAAGGTCAACGCAAAATATCGAAATATGAATATTTATAATAATCTCACATATTATGTGTTTTAGATTCAAAAAAGATTTATATTTATTAAAATGTAAGTTTGTTTTTATTTCTTAATGGGTGTCAAATTAAAACATGCTAATAGTGAGATTCAAATAATATTTTACACAAAAACTGAGGTAAAGTTAAAAAAGCAAAATATTATACCGATTTCGGGTGAGGTATTTTGGCTCCTACAATGATCAAATCGCATTACTTGTTACTTATTTATTAGATAATAATATAATATACGGAGCGCCATACGAAAAAACAAAAAATTGGTTTTATTTAATTTAGTTTAAAAATTAATTTCACTTCTATAATGATCATAATAATATTATATTATTATTATAATTTAATGTTATTTATTATTTTGAAAAAAAAAAAAACTAGAAATAAAAAAATGTTGTATATTATACTCATTGTTTTATCTACAGCATTAGTACCACCAAACATTTAAATTATATTTGCTTTGTAGTAGTAAAGCAATTATTAAAATATGACGTTATTTTTTCATGAACATATTTATAGGACTTTATTTTAATTATTTGAAAAAAAAATCATATTCCGTATTTCTAGTTTTATATAATGTATTATGCAATTTAAATTTAAATACATTTAAAGTACATCAATAGCACTGTAACGATATTTTATAGTTAGTTTTTATAATGCGTTCCAAGAAAACAATTATGAATAATTATACTTATGTTCTAAATACGAATGTATGTGTAGAGTGTACCAACCTACCAAGGTATACGAAACATAAACTATATCGTAAAATATGAGAAAATAATATTTTATGAGTAAATCAAATCTTAGATTTATTTTAATGAATTGTATTGATTAACATTTAAATATACAAAAGAACTCTTGTATAGAATAAAATTATTTGTATTACAAGATTTTTTTATATATTCTAGAAAAACTATTACAAACAATAATTTTATTATACCATAAATTAATAGGTTTACGCAGAATACTTTTAACTAGTTAAAGAAAAAAAGAATTTCTTAAATATGAATGTATAATACAAATGGGCTGATTCAAATCATTTCCCGTATTTTTATTCATAATCTCAGTGTGGTTGTCAATATTGTCATAGATTTTTATAACAGCTTTTGAAATTTATCGATGGTTAATATTTTAGGGTACTTGGATAACACAATTTTGAATGTTTGAAAGATATTTAAAAAATGTGATGTATTATGTTTTTCTACCGGCCTTATTATTTTTGTTAGGTATATAGTGTTTCAGAGTAGGTAGAGGAAATTAGAATTGTTCAAATTTCTGTAAAATTATTTATTTACATTGTATACCAGTAGGTGATGGATATAAGTAAAATGAAAATAATTTCGCTTTCAATAGTTATATATGAATATACAGCTACAAATTAAGAGAAAAAAAACATTTATGTGGTAAGTAAATAATTCTTTGGGAAATTTTACAGATGGGGATTTTACAACCGAATAGATACTGCGTCGGTGACGGAGAGCAAAAAGACACGAAGAGTGCGAGTGGGCAGTGGATGGTGGAAGCTGGTGCCACCGACGGGCGCCGAGATAAACTGTGAATTTCCAAGTACTGTGCCGGTGATATCCGTAAGTCCATGTCTGACAAAACAGAATTAACGCTAATTGGAATGGACAGGTGGCGTGGAAAACCAAACATATAAATAAATAAAAAAAAAAACATTATGTTTTTAATGATATTACACCGTACATAATAATTAAGTCGGATAATAATATAGTCAAAAATAATGGATTTTTTAAAACACATGTAGGACACCGACGAGGGTATACGATCATGAGACACACATCGTGCCTATTGCTGTTTTTACTGGTCTCGCCGGAAATGGTCGCAATTGTGGTGTGTTACGCCGATACTATATAAAATTGTTATTTTCCCTTGAAAGACCCTATATTATTTACTAAAAGGAATTTTCAATGCCATTCGGCGAAGAATCAATAATGAGGTTTATACGAACTTTTTTCTTTACGTGATTGTTTGTGTAAACGGAGGTGGTGATGCGTGTAGCAGGAGCTTTTATTAGAATCGTTTTTGTTTTTAAAGGAAGAGAATAAGAATTCTAGTAAAGTATGGTTGACTGGGTTGATGTTTGATAAATGCTTACTTAAATGTTAAATGTGTAAAGAATAATTATTATTTTTTGATGAGTTTCAATTTCAAGGGTTTTATTAGAAAAAAAATGCATACCCCTGTTTAATAAGCGATTTTCCCGAATTTGTTTAACTGGGAAAGAGCACTCTGTAGCTGTAAGGCCTACTTGTAATAATAAATCCTAACTGAAGTAAGTTATGACTTATGACGATAATATTATAAGCGTGTGCAGATTGTACGCTTGATTTCATATTCGTATTCGTATTCGTATTTTATACGTAAAATATGATATTATTCATATCGTTATAAAATATTACTATTTTACTATATTTACTTTGATATCTTGAACAATTTTAAGACGTTTCACGGCCAAGAGCACGAATCAATATAACATAGCTATAAGTTACGAAGAAAAAATGCGATCGTGAGAATTATAACCAGAATAATAATAGAAAAAACCTTCGTTATTCTGTATAGTTTAAATATTTATTAGTTGACTGAGAAATTCCTTGTAACAACTCTGAATCAAATATGAAAAAAACATCGTTTTAAAAAATAAACTGTACCGTTTGCGTGTAAACACAATACAGTTATAGATCGGACGCGATAAACGTTTTATTGTGGTCGGGGCACAACATTATTATGTAAATATAACACCGGATGATTATTTTAAACGTAAAACTCATTATTTACAAAAGTATTAACGTTTTTGAAAATATTGTTTTTACACAATATCTCAATATTATATTACAAAACAACGTTTTTGAAATTACTTAATAGATTTATTTTTAGGTTTTTGTTTTTTGAATGGTAACGTGCATTTTTAATTTTATACTCCAATCAGAATATTTTACGGAGTAACTATTTGAAATTTCGTACGAGTTACTAATTAACTTCAGATATATAAATTTTAAGTTTTGATGAGCGGAGTTGTAGGCCAACGTCTTACGAGGTAACCCCGTTATGCTTCTCCACTCCGCTCGTCGAAGTTTGAAATACCTATTGGTACCTAAATATCTTTAATAACTACCTATTTAACACGTTGATTCAAACATAGGACAATTTTTTTTCCAAATAGTGTCGTTTTGTACTGACTTCTAATTATTATGCATGCAAAATTAAATATTTCCAAAAACATTAATAGATTAACCTACCTAGTTTTAGAAATAATGAATATTTTACGTTAAAATTATCAACCGGTGTAATATTATAATATCTGTACCTTACGTGGCTGAAGTATTTTCAACAGTTTACGAGACAGTATTCCCTGCAGTCGACGTAAGCCGTGGAATCCGAGATAAGATGATTATCGCGCATGTACTCACGAAACAATTTTACTTTTTCAATGTCACAATATTACCTACATTGTTATGGACGCGTTTGAAAATCACTAACGATCTTAAGTTTCATAGGCAGGCATGTATTTCCGAATAAGAAGGGGATTTCAAATGTGTAGGTCAGGCGTGCCCAACCCACGGTCCGTGGGCAGAATCTTGCACACAAAAGTATTCCAACCAGGCACCAGCCACCGCCAGTAAAAATGTTATAAGGTTGGAAATTTATGTAGGTATAAATAAAAATAAAAATAATAGTTTTAAAAATATGTTTTTAATAAGCTTTTAAGAATTAGTATATTGTAGTTGTCGTATAGTCTTGAAGTTGGCAGACCTCTACTTATAGTATATTTCCTACGATTGGTCAGAACTAGGACAACGGGAAGTCTTAACATTCGGGCTGTTTGACCTATTCTAGAACATAATAGATACACATACACATACATTTCGGGCCTTTAACATATGCCAGAATTGACATGCAGACGGTCATGTTAAAGCCATTGTGCTGTTAAGATGATATAACATCATGATAACCGTATGTTAAGTCCGTATTCGTTCGAGGACTTTTTGTTTTAATATTTGCATTACATAGTCTCGTGCATTTTTTAAACATAATATAAAAGCTCACACACCAAAGTCGTTTAAAAATAGTACAACCGACGGGGGTTCCTCTTTCATGCTGCTTATGGTTTGGTGACGGTCCACATACCCTCTCAGACTTAGTCTTCACGACGACGTGGAATCGTAGTTTACGGTGTATAATTTGTTGGTTTTCAGAACATCGTGTGGGAACGAGTGGACCCGGGCAAAGCGGACAAGGAGATGGCCATGAGGCGAATGGGCGAGGTGCAGACGTACGACATGCACCTGAGGCCTAAAGGCAGCACATTGCATTTCCACGACGTGACGCCCCTGGACAAGGGCCTTTACAGGTGTCTGGCGTCGTCCGTGGACAGGCTGACGGGTGAACCACAGACGGTGTTTCAAGACACGGACTTCTACCCGGATGTGGTCTGAAATACGCTCGCCCGCTGATCAACCCTGTTTACGACGGCGACGACGAGGACGACGGCCACAGCTGGTGCAAGCGAGTGGTGAGACTGACAGCGGAATTCACGTCGTTCTATTATATGTAATAATATAATTAAGATCCCGCCGCAGTGTCGCGTACGTTGTATTATTTAAACTGTTGTTGTTATTACTATTGCTATTATTACTATTATTATTATTATTATTATTGATATCGTCATTGTCGTCGCATTACCAAAGTATTAACGGGCTGATCTAGTAATCAAAAAGTGGAGAGGACCCAGACTCAAGATGTGCACCTATAATTATGAATTAATATTAATGCAAAAATATTAAATATAGATAATTATATTATATTATAGCTTTAAAAAGTGATAAACCACCAACATAATATTATAGAGTTTTTTAGGCACTGTTAAAAACATAATACTAACATACCTATAGTTTTTTGTACACATATAAATGTGATTTAACTTAATTTTACCTAGATAATGTCATATAATTTTACAAGCACGAAAGGTATATAATATGAAACAGTATTTAAGAGCGCCGCCTCCATAACCCTTAACCACTACGAATATTGTAATATCGTTTACTTGAGAGTAAAATATCATGCATGTTGGGCGTTTAAATAGTAATGTCCGTTTGGTAACTACGTCGAAGCGTTAATCCGATGGTTTTACGGATCAAACGTGATCGCCTGCAAAAAATGTCAAGGCTATCCGTCACGCAAACTATTTTATTTCAAGATAATAATAAATTATGATGCGCAAAACGTTTTGTTTGTTTTTTTTTGTTCATATATTTTTTTATTATTATTATCATTATTATTATTTTTATTATACGCCACCATTTTTTTCTTTTATTGTCAGTTATATGTTGATACGTGACAAAAAGAAAATCCGCTGACTATATCTTTAGGTTATTTGAGTTTGCTATTAGATTTTGATTATAGGTAATTAACTAAGCACAATAGCTATAATAAATCCTTGTTAAAAGCTAATAAAAAAAATTACCGGTGTACAACAAGGTTTCGTTTGCTTCGTTTCAATTCGAATGGTATAATGTAATTTATCTATTCTGAGTTTTATACAGGAAAGTGGTTTGAATTCAGTTTGCTTACAGCCAAGTACATAATATATAGTGATATACACGTCCATGAAGTAGACAAATTCTGATAACGGACTCAACAATTTTAGAAAATTACTCACACAATTTTGGCACATATTTTGAGTGGATCTTGTAATATCAGTGGGCCAAATTCATGGCCCTGTGATTTACTAGCGATATTTAATTTGCATACAAGAGTTTATTAAAATATTCATATTTCTAATATAACACGATATCGTGAGTTTTAATTTAAAGATATTATAGATATCACCTGCAAAATAAAATAAATCAAAATATTAACATTATACCGAGCCAAATAGGTACCCTTGTCTGCAGATACCGCGATAGTACATTGTTATAATATTTTTTGTGTCTATTTATTGTCTGAAATTATATTGTAAATCATTAGAATACAAAATTATATTAATAGTATTATTTACATTTTGAAACGTAACTACCGGGTACGGTCTAAGCCATTTGCAGGTTACATACAGATTTAAAAAACTAGCTGATCCTGTACGGCGTTGCCCGTGGCATATTAAATACCCGTGGATTTACCTCTTCTTGAACTCTGTTAAATATAAGCAAATGCTGTAGATTAGAATACCGGAAGCTCTGTTGAAAATGACTGGGTACACGGCGCTAAAGCCCATTGAATTTGCCTATCCAGCCTCTTGCTGGTAATCTGCAGAAAACTAATACAAATTGTCTTGCGGCATAATATGAATTCAATTTCCACCATAGATATTTATAAAAATATGTATAGAAGTATAGAACTACACAGAATATTATCTAAATGATTTCATATATGCAGATGTGTTTAGAATTGTTCTGTATCTATAGTATTTGATAATGACCGGATAAATTTTATTTCTTCATAGTTTTCATAATAAATGTATTACATAATAATATCAACTTTATATACTACACTACTTGATATATATTTGTGAGTTGTAACAAATGAAAATAATATAAAATAATATGTCAATTAAATATTGAAATTTCGAACTGATATTATAGGTAATAGTTAAATAAATAGTCGTTGTATATTATCATTATTATCGACTTATCAAATAAATGAATTATCAAATTTCAAAAATTAAAATTAACTAAACAAAATAAGGGAATTGAATTGGCAACCCGTAGGGAAATTTAGCGCTATTGTGTCCCCAGAAAACCCATAAGCTTCCCGTATTCTAATCTATAGTATTTGATTTAAGCTACACTGATTCTGTACTAAAATACATAGAAGTGTTACTGCGCCAACAGGCGTATCGCTTTGATTGTTTTATGCCCACCACTACGTTTAGTCTATTATATAAGGTAGGTACTCTTTGTATTAGACATATAGTAGGTATATAGACGCTTGTGTGTTGGTTAGTATGTATGTATCTCTTTTTATTATAGGCGACATTATTGTATATTGGTCTTGTCGACAATCCAGTCTAGTAACCGACTCATTCGAGTTATGCAGTGTGCTTAAGCAATGCAATTTAACCATTATAATTTAAAGTGTTAATAAAGTATGCTATTCATTTAACTTAAAAAGATGTATTATTTTCTAAATAATTAATTGAAACTATCAAACAATATTTGACAATCACCTACTATAGAGAATGGCTCAGCAAATTGTCAGCTTTCCGAAACAACCAAAGACACAATATATATTATAACGAGCATTTCAGTCCATAAACAGTGATGCTCATAATATGGTTATAATAATAATTATTTAAATCAATAGCAACTATTTACAAACAAACATTTCCATCGTAAATCTTAAAATCAATGTTTGAGCAGTTCCCCGGGTTGGACCTCTAATTTACCCTTTTTGAATCAGCATATGTTACTCATGAATAATGTGAAAGAGTGTTTGAAATCGGTCCAGTAGTTTTTGAGTTTATTCGTTCCATACATCCAAATCTTTCCTCTTTATAATATTCAACTATAGATTAGGTATATAATAGATACTATAGATATAGATTATTGGCATTTTAAAACAAATTTGACTGAAACAAAAATTTATTATTTATTTTATATTTATATATTATAGCTAATACTACGCATCTCGTTGCCCGTAAAAAATGACAACTCTTAAAAAAATTGTGATTGTTCAACTCATTTTGGTCGTAATTCACTGCAGTAAATGCAACTCAGCCAAGGCAGGGAATTAATGATATACCTAAATAGTTAAACATTTTAACATTTAATGTACCTAAGACTAATTTTTTTGATATACAAAATTAAATATGTATATATAACTGTTGTTAAAAGGTTAAAAAAAGAAAAAATATTTTAATTATTATTAAATATGATTATATGAAGTATAAAAGAGTAGAATTTTTCATCAAATTTTTAGTCAGATAAAACTTATAATTTTATGTTATTTTATGGTAATTAAAGATATCGCATATTTAAATGTAAGAAATATAAATATATACCATATATAATCATCATAACCATAGTTACGTCCGGACATATTCGTTTTTTTATAAATAGATTAACAAATGCAATATTATCTTAAAAATTACAAGTCCAAAATTGAAAGAATTGTTTTTGACAAAAGTAACAATTCTGGAATAGTTATAATTGTCCGCTTAAAATTTAGATCATGTTAAAATATTTATTGTAAGTATCATTAATTTAGGACTTGTAATATGTGCGCACTAAAAAAATCTATCTTGCGCCAAAAAAACAAAAAATTATAGTATAAATATGTTTTGATTATGATATTGAATTATAATGTTTTACCGAATCAAAAATATGACCAAGATTAACACAGTATACTTATAAAACGATTTGAGAAAAATTGTACATACAACTTTTGGCCTCTTAGCCATCAATATACAAACTAAAATACAGAAGGCAGAAAAATAAATAATTACAAATCATAAGTAACACTATGTATAAGAATGGAAATGTAAAACAGTACTCTTAGATTTATACTACACGTTTTTCTATAATTTATTATATTGCAGGTAACGATAGTATAAGTAATAATCCATTTTTAAAATACTGTACAATGTGTCCTTTGAAGAAGTGATTAGCCAGTGTCACATGATAGTATACCTTATGTTATGAAAAAAAAACTCTTTAAAGAGTGGGTCTAACTTTTTTAGTTTATTAGTTATGGGTAATTCAACTTTTTTTTTAACAAAACCGAATGGGTGACGTACAACTGTTAAACTTTTTATCGTAATTTATTTTTTTTTTAAAGCTATTTTATTACTGTGCTATCAAGCATTAACTAACATACATAGTCAAACCAATAATGTACAAATTATTTTTATAAAAAAAGAAAGTTGGCAAAAATAAATATTTTAATTGGAAATCGCGTTTACTACAGTTTTTTTTTTGTATACAGAATTCAATTTTTGTTTTAAATTTGATAAAAATAATTGTTCATTTCTATCTTGATTGTGTATATTAGTCGATAAAGCACAGTGAAATAGCTTAGAAAAAAATTACGATAAAATTTGAAAAGTTTTGAAGATAAATGAGAAAATGTGTGGTTTGTTTTAAAAAAAGTTGAATTGCACATAACTAAAATAGATATTATCATAATATGACTCTGGACAGTCACTTCTTCACGGGACACATATTGTTTAATGTTAAATTAATGTGATTGGTATTACAATAAACGTCAAGAACGATTTTCCCTTTCAAAGTCAAAATAAAAAAAAATTATTGACATAATGTATTGTGAAGAGCTCTGTCGGGCGGGTAACAATTCCATTATAATTAAATCTTTTGATAAGTGGATAAAGATAAAAAAAAATAATAAATGCAATCAGTCAAAATATTATATTATGCATACCATTGTCTGGATAATGAAACGTGAAAACAAACGGCAAAGTGTAATATCCACCACCATAATAATTGTAATAATGTTTTAAAATATGCGAGAGAGTCTGTAGTCCCGAAGATAAACCTTACAAAGGCGCTGTTTTGAAAATTGGAAGCGAAATTCTCTACTTACGCTACGTCGCTACGCCGCATGGGAAGTATAAAGAAAACAGATCTTTTGTCGTGATCCTTGAATATATGTTTTCAAATTAAAACTTACATGCATCGCGTACTTTATAAGCAAAATAAACTAAACTTCATCGTTCACTGTTATAATATTATAACAACAGCATGTTTTTATTTCGTGATATGGTTTGCTAATAAAAATGAGTAGTTGTTATTGTTTTTATTACGTTTATCAAATGATCAGTAGACACGCAGTCTAATAATTTACCACTTTGGAACAAGAAAGACAGTAATATTTTTGACATATTTACATCGAAATATATTTTTAGAATACCAAAATAATTTGAATGATGTCAAATATTTGAAATTAAATAGTTTTAAAATAAAACATAGAGGTACAATAAATTATTGTATATATTTTGTGATTTTCGATACTGAACTTAAAATAAATTCTAATATAATATTATAGTGGCATACACCTTGTGATCTATACTAATGTTATGTATCTATATATAATATAAATTATTTTATTAAAATTTTTTTAAAAATTGCTTTTTTAGATTGTCTGAAAATTTAACATCATTATCTTAAGTTTTATAATATTATTATTTATTAATTAAGTAGAATTCAGTTTACAATACTCAATTTACTTTATATTTGTAACAAAATGTTTTTTATGATAATAATAATATTATACATTTATATTACAGTCATTACATGTATTATTATGTTAAGTGTATTTGTGAAAATAATATATAATATAGTTTCTATTAAGTTAAGTAGTCATATTATAATGATCTTTATGGTAGTATGCCCCTTGTAAGTTGTAATTACCGATTACATGTTTGTAATATAATAATATGCTTACAAAATATACATTATGTTCTATTGGAAAAAAATACACAACAAGGTATATTATAATTGTATAAAATAATCAAACAACAGTATCTTCATTTCTCTTCGACATTATTAAGAGGTCCTTATTAAATTTTCAGGGTTCTTTTAACTGTGTTTAATAAAGGTATTATTTTAACAATAAGCCCCCATTTTTTTGCTAAACTTAAGGTGGTGAATATTTGAAATATCCAGGGTTTTCCGTCGGAATAATAATCATTCTATTTTCTAACTAGTGCTCGTTTCACAGTACCCCCCTGCAGTGTCAGCGAAAAGGGGACACCAATTTTCTTGACACAGTCGACTAAATTATAAAAGTCATACTTGTAATAAAAGTGATTTTTGTGGTCGGAAGTGATAAGAATTTGTGATAAGGTTAGGCGATCTCGTACCGAAGGCGGGAATAGTCCAGTTTGAGTGTCTAAAAATCTCCCACGAAAATTGAAGTATACGTTCCGCCGGCGTATGTCCGGTGCTTTTTTGTATTTGTAAAAAAATTTAAAATTCGAAAACCATCTTTGAGTGTCTAGCAAGTCAGTCATCTGAAGTGAAAGTCGATAAACGTTCAAGTCAGAACGTCGTCGGATCACGGACCATGTGCTACAATTGCAGACACGACGTTGAGGTGCTAAATGTGAAAAAAAATAACAATAATTCCGATACTAAAATTAAATCATGAGAAATAGAAAAACTCCGAAAAAATAAAGCAAACAATTCGGACGGCCATGCTAAACCGTCATGACACAGTAATACACCATTATATACATGTGTGATTACTAATATTATATAGGTAACACAGAGCAACGGTAGATATCTATGTAGTTATTGTATATATACACAATAATAAAAAAAAACGATCGGAAGTTTGTGAAATGTGAAAAAAAATCGAACCCTCGGGCGGCCGTGTTAATCTCATACGGCGTCCTCAAAGCGCCGCCCGGAAGGCAAACACCAGTATCAAACTCGAACCTACCTAACAACCTACGTTTGGGGGACCTACGCCTAACCTACCGAGCCACAGTTTGTGTTGGGAACGACGCTTAAAACATTGATAGTTAAGTTGTGTGTCTACGGAACGACGTAAACCGATACATTTGATGTAATCGTATATATTTCGCATGTGATACGCTCATATCACATATTATTCGACGGGGTATGTGAAAAATGTTTAAATCACGGGCAAATTTTGTACTCGATTACGTGTGTACATGTATATACACGGGTGTAGACGGTCTGTGTGCCGGCGTCAATTCTAAACGCTAATGCTGAGCGAAGAATTTCGAGGGAAAACCGCTCGAAAGACGTAAACTACGCGATTCTGGCACGAAACGGATGAAGAAAATCTGCAAAAAAAGTCCAGTCGGCGGCACGGCGACCGCTACGCATGGCACACGAATATAAATCACACACAGGCGGCTTCGAGGGTTTAAAAACGTCTGGACATTTCTCACACCTGTGCACGTGCTCGATAGTTGATACCGTCAAGACTTTCTTTCGAAAGGAAAAGCGTAAAACTGTATGTCGTTTTTAAGTGTCTAGCAAGTCAGTCACCTCGAATGTCATTCAACGCAGTCACCCAGGTAGGCAATGTTTGTTACTACGGGCCAAAACACGAAAGACCTGGTAAAAAATCGAAAGATGCGAAAATTCCTATGTATATGATATATATAGTAATAACAATTCAACGTTGACACCCATTTAGGCAAGCCGACTGCATCGGATAGCGGACAATGTTAATAACTGTGTTCAAAAACGGCGAAAGACGTGGTAAAGCATCGAAAGTTGGAAATTAAACGTTTTAACATTTAGTAAAAACAAATCATAATTTGAGTGTTTGAGTGTCTAGCAAGTCAGTCACCTCGATTGACGTTCAATGTAGTCATCTATAGGCAGGCAATCCGACAATGTTCCTAACCTGCAGTAATATCAACGAATACGATATATTATATTACGTAATTTTTCAAATTTATATATACAATATACGTAAATATACAATACACATATCGTATGTTAATCCTTATATAAAAGTTTGAAAAATTATGTAATGGAAAAATTTCGGATTCATTTTCATTGTCCAGCAAGTCACCCGGGTAGGCAATGACGATGAGCGGTTGTAAGTGTAACTCGCCCACCGTTACTCGTTACTCGGTGAAATTCGTTCCGTCAGTAAATCGGTGCTGGTGTAATCATACGTTGAGTACCTACCTATTTCGGAGACAGTGTGGTTGGAACTAAGCCGTGGTTATAGCGTTTTGAATAGGTGATAAGATTGACGTTGTGATATGAATCGACGATAAATGGTTTGTGATAAGGCGGGAAGGCCCTTTAGCGGTATTCTGTCGAAGGCGGGAATGTTTGAAAATTATGTTTAAGTATGGACCAAGTAAGTTGAGAGTGGGTTCACATGACCATATATGAACGCCTCGTAAAAATTAAGAAAAAAAACGATTGTATAAAATGTAAGGTTTAATTCCGTACTCGAATAATAAATAATATAATATTTCAATACTGCCATACTGTCATTTTGTTCGATTTCGTTACCCGCACGGGTTACCTGCATTGTAACTCTTGTTATTGTCGTTGTCCTAAGACAATGAACAAAATATAAACTGCACCGACGAACCGTTCTTAAACGTCCGAATACCCAATTTGGTGGTAGTCGTGCAACAAATTTACAACGTGAGTATACAATTATGTATTATTATTTTAATTTATTGTTTTTAACACGATCCGCACAAATAGTCTTTATGAATAAGTATAATGTCTAATATTATTATAATGTACATACGTTTGAGAAGAAAACCGTGCCTTAGTTTTTTCGCAACACATGCTTTCTGTTAAACGAATCAAATAATTTTTCAATTCTTTTTTTAACACGTTCTCTGCAGATCATATTTATCAATCAATTAGTATATTATAATTTATTATAATAATATCTATAATAAAAATATAAATCAGCGAAGAAAATCGAGTCTTAGTTTTGTTCTTAACACATGCTTTTTGTTCTACGAATTTAATATTTTATCATACCACAAACATAATTATTCTATTAACTTTAGAATGAGTAACAACGTGACTTACAATATAAGTATGCCGGGTCATCATCAAAGGGCAAGCACAAGACCGCGACCGACGTAAGGATAAATAAACTATTATAATATTAATTTATATTTATATTATATATAAAATTAGAAACGATTAAAATTATGTCTACCCGTTTCTGTATGTTAAAACTGCGGTAAGCCGGGGCACCAGTCGCGGAATTACGGTGAGTGTTTACTTTTCATATTCCCTAACAGTCTTGAATAATAAATAAATATATAATTGTAATATAATTGTAATTTATACTGTAGCCAAACCCAGTGTGGGTAGAAAAAAAAGGTGGTGATGGCGGCACCTGGAGTGGTGGAGTTGGCGGGGGCAGTAGCAGGGGTCGTGATGGTGGAAGGCGACGGGGAGGTGGCCGAAAAACCTCGTTTCACAGGCCCTTCTCCAGATCCCGATCACCACGACGATCTCGGTCCAGGACCTACTCCCCTAGACTATCGGTATGTTTAAAAAATATTCAAGTGTATGATTGATATTGGTAAATCTAATTAAACATATTATTTTTAGGAGGCCCGACACCAAGCGACAGCGCCGAGGTCGCCGTGGTCGTTGTACGTAAGTATGCATTAGTATATTATTTCAAAAAAAAAAATTGATAAATCTAATTAAACCAATTATTTTCAGAAGGGCCGCGCTGCGTCATGCCCGTTGACAAACGTAAGTATATATGTATTTTGAAAAAACATTTAAGTTATCAAAATTGACAAATCTAATTAAATCAATTATTTTCAGGAAACATAACACCTATATGTGACGTCTTAAGTATATATTGATATATTTAAATGTTTAATATATATAAATCTAATATTGAACACACTGTTTTCAGGATATCTCGGAGGCGTCCTATACGGCCGGTGTCGAACGATGTAAGTATATAATATAAATACTTAAGTTTTTGATATTGATAATTCTAATTAAACCTATTATTTTCAGGCGCTGAGAGCAGAGCCCAGTCGGTACCTAGTAGACAGTAAGTTTTTATCAGAAACATTTTTTCTCAACAAAACTTTTGTAACGTTTATTTGTTTTGTTTTTACCAGATGATGAATTTTAATAAAAATTTTAACAAAAACATGACTTTATTTCATTTCTTTTCCTTTTCAACTTTATATTAATATTTAATGTTATGTGTGTACACTTGATTCCGAATTTCCAATACATAACATGTTACACGCACTAACAAACATTGCGATGAATATTAAAATGTGCACACTGCACAGATACTTGGCTAGTAGAACTGTTACAACTAAGCAACTCCACTTAAAAAATTATTTGTATTCTCACGTCGACCTTGAGAATTATAATAATCCACAGTTCTTCACCGGATTCAAATAACGTTATAAATTATAACTTATAATGTACGCAATGCATATGGCTGGAAAAAAAGGCAGCAGCTATCATTGAGATGTATATAAATTATTTCATAGTGGTTCTCTTTAAGCTAAAAATTAATTTTCTTCAGAGAAGTTTACTCTTATGGCCTTATTTACATTTATTAAATTCATAACAACCCAACATTTTTAAAGAAAATTATGATTTTCCCTTTTTTCATGGTAAGTTTTCTTTTTTGTAATGACAGTATTTTTTTTTAATTTCATATTCCAAAGCAGAATATTTATCCAAGACATTTTAAACCTACATAAATATCAAATTTAAAATTAGTTAATTTGGTAGTTATAAATAAATAAATTACCTCAAAGTATCTAAAGTTAATGGACCGAATTTTTGTTAGATCCTTTTCCACTTATACAATCTATGAAATATCAATACTATGCTGTCATTCAAAAATGTAAAGATAAAAAAAAACATGTCTAAAACGTTTCTATCTACATTTCTTTTATTAGTTAGGTACCTATTTCAAATTATTTAATAAAAATATTTTAGAATACAGAAATACTTTTTGATGGAATGAGTATTTACTATTTACCTTAAAATAATTAAATTGTATGTATTTCCTACCCCGTGTGCTAACGGTTTAACTGAATTGCGTTAGAATAACTTATCAAACATCACATACATAATATATTATATTATGAAACGTTTATTATTGCTGTTTTTCATTTTTTTTTTCATTTTACTTGAATCTTTTTCCGGCAGAATATATTATATATTAATATTTGGATAAAAAACAAACCTTGTGTATTTACTTTATTTTCATGTAGCATGTTTACCACCCAGAGTGTAAAATTATACGTGCAGGTATTGTGTCAAGCAATTTAAATATTATGTAAATGATCTGGACGAGATATATAGTAGTACTAAATGTTGTAGTACCTATACATAGAATAAATTGTTTTAATTGTACTTTATATTATAATCAGCTCGAATAATCCGTTTTTAAACGGAGTACTTTAAACACATTTTAGATTCTGAGCGATGAATGTATTGATTTTACAATGATGTGTGTTTTTTTAAAAAAAAATTTTATTTGTGTCTGCCATCACATTTCGGGACAATAAAAATGTTTCAATTTTGTTCAAACACATCTTTTCTGGGAGGAAAATGAATATAGTTGGTACTTCGGTGAATCAAAAGTAAAAAAATTACAAAAGTTTTGAAAAGCTACATGAAAAAAAAAACAAAAAATTAAGGAAAATATAAATTTTTACGCAAAACTAGTTTTTGAAAAGATTGGTTTTGTTTTTTAGTGTAACTTTAAAAAAACAACAGAATATATATGACATTTTAACATAGTGTTTATACTGGCTATCTCCATGCACTATAACATTTTTGAAATATTTCAACTTTCTTTGAGCTATTTATTGGCATAAGAAAATTTTGAGTTTTATAATTTTTTTAACTGTTACATAATTGTTTGGTCGGTCAGAAAACTTAAAAATGTAACACAATTTGTCCTATAATAATGTTAGTGGAAGTTAAAAAAAAATTGATTGTATATCCACAATAGTATTTAGAGTTAGAAATTCATAAACTATGTTTTATTTTTATCGAAGCTTTGAAAATTTAATATAAGATTCCCTTTGCAATCTCACAGATTCAATAAAAAAAAAACAAAGGAAAGTCAAATTAATTGTTACGATCTTCCGAAGCTCGACATTTGGTATTCACCCGTAAGTTAACAAATTCTCATACAGTGATTTTCTTATTTTGTCGTCAAAAACGAATAACCTTAGGTATTTGAAATGTTCATCAAATGTTTTTTTACCATTTAATATACATGATAAAATTTTCAAAATATTTCAACATTTGAATATTTAAATTCAAAATGTTGACATATTCATAGACATTTAAAATGTTCCATTATTTGGGTCAAAAAATTTGAAAATTGAATTCAAGGTTTCTTATAAGTTGCTACAATGGCAGTTCATAAATAATACAGATTATAATATCTACGTTTTTTTTTTTATAAGTATTTTAAGTTCAAATTTTTACAAAGTTTATTAAAATCTCGAGATACCTATCAATTATTGTAGTAAAAAAAACTATAAAATATTCAATTTTTATATCTAAAGATTGAAAATTTAAAATAAATATTTTTATAAATAGTTCACACTGTAACCAAAATATCTAAAAATATATAAACAGTTATATTTTACAGACATTTTAAATTCAAATTTGGACGAAATTACATATTTAAACCAAGAATAACGATTTAAGTTATTTTGTTAAATTTTATTTTGTAAAGATTATTTGGCTGTTTGAAACTTTTAGAGTATGATATTATTATATTTTATACACAACGACATTTTCAAATCTAAAAAATGCAAAAATGAATTTAACTTCTATAATGCCTAATAGTTATATAAATTACTTTAAAAAAATAATATCATCAAATATACTTAGTAATATTATAGGCTGACAGACCGTCTTCGCTCAGAATCGTTTTTCGTATACAATGATTTTATATCATTTAATTAAAATTTAAGACCATCCATTACAGTGACCTATTTGTAACCTATACTGTGCACCAGAGCGACTTCCACTTGCCCGCGTTTTATTATATTTTGTTTAAATATTATGTAATTTATACGTTTGTTTGTTTGTATTTAATAGGTACCATGATTTTTTCATTTGACAGGTCACTTAGATTAAATATTTAGATTTACTAAAAAAAAAATTACCTTTTTCTCTCTTGACTTAAATATTATTGAAGCATACAAGATCCTTAAGTTCATCAGGATCATAAGATTGTACAACCTTACTTTGAATAGAGAATACTTGGGTATAAACAAATAATTTCGGTTTTGGGTTGGATAATTTCAAATAACTAACTATATTAAATTTCAATATTCACAACGATTCAAATATTGATATAATACAAACATTTTTATTTTGCTTTATTAATAAAAACTTAATTGAATTTTGATATAATAAATTTCAATACGATTATTGTTTAAAATTATCCAAAGTTAAGGTGTAATTATTTAAAAAATACTCTTAAGGCTCGGTACCGATCATGACGTGTAATACGAAGAAAATAATTAATCAATTTAAAGAAGAACAAATATAATTAATATTGACATTCAATATTTTATATTCAGTGACTAAAAACGTGTACAATAATCACTCCAATGTTCTTAATTAAGAGTAAATCAATAATCATTATAACAATAACTAAAATAACAATACATTTTACGTTTCGAGCATTAAATGCTTTTTTGTTCATATATGATTACAATCAAAGCTCCCTAGAAAAGTAAAAGCCTACGGTACGTAGTTTGCATTGTGACATATACATATTTTTATACGCAAAAAAATAGGTTCAAATGTCCAAGTGGAATGTGAATATTATCAAAATTTGGAGGTGGCTTATGAAATACTATACGTAAATGTAATGGCATAACAATATTTTATACAGAGATTAAAATCATATAACTTTATAATATTATTATAAAACATAATATTTTTATACAGTTTTATTTAATTGACACGGCGCATTGTATATGCAATTTTAATACAGAGTACGTAATTATTAACATCGTTCTAGGCGAAATGTAACACTGTGATGGTTTACCAGACGTTTTGAATGTATAATAATATAGTATTTATTTTATTTTACAGTATATTTCTTAATCGAAAAATAATTATCCGTGATAAAGAAGATATGTGTGATAAAATAATAAGAATATAATTCAGACTGAAGAATTATTAATATAAAATGATACACTCCTTTTTGATTTTCTATTTTCTTCTATGGTTATTATTCTAATAATTGACATGCCTAACAAAATCTATTTGTTGGAAAACTATTCAATGTGACATGTCAGTTATAGTGTCAATTTTTCGTTATAAGTTATAACTCATACTATAAAATGTTACAAATATATGTTTCAACACCTACTACAGAATTATGTATAAAGTTATAATTACAGTTTGCGCCTAGTCATGTTTAGGTTCAAACTTCTTATACATCAAGAATGCTTTCATACACTTATTGTATTATGTTTAGTAACATCTTAGTTTCTAAATGCTCAGACCTTCGTACTATACGAACTCGGTAAAATCCAAATTAACATAGTTTAACTGTATCATAGAACGAAACACAGTATTTTTTACGGTTCGTCATGAAAACAACAAACATTTATGTATATAATTTTATTTGTAGTATTGTTACCTATTGTCTATAACCAAAGGTAGTTGGTCAATATGAATTTATTTAGTTTGTATGTATCTACTAAATAATTAGTATTAAGATGTATTATTGATGTTTAATAAAATACAACTTAATTATGTATGGAAAAAACGAATAAATAAAAAATCTTATAAATCAAACTATATTATGATTAAATATGGTTAATCTGTATTAACCATAAAATATTTTAATCAAGATTATTATTACACTGAATCGTATTGGTATTGTCAATCACTCCTCAACCTTTCCCCAACACAACTTATATAATAATTGGATGTATTTATAGTGTTTATACGTATATTTCAAGGTATCAACGAACACGTTCAACATAAATATATGCATTATACCACCGAACCCACAGTGCATAAGAATTAGCGTAATTTCAAAGGCTATGCTAATTTAAGACGCACGTAATATTTATCTTATACGTCCAATTCACAGTCACACTGCAACAGCACGATTGTGTTGTGCATAAGAATATTACGCGATACACTTGGTGCATTCATAAACGGGTCGAGATAGATGATCGCATAACCTGGCCAAGAAAATACAATTTTTGTGGCGTAACTGAGCGTGAGCTGGTAAGCATTGGGTTGTTACGGCTGACAAAATTGAATATTATATAACTCGCTCATTTGTTTGTTTGCGTTTTTTTTACCCACTTTCTTTGCAATTTTTTTTTTTTTTGGTTTCATACAACTGTTGTTATCAATAGTATGATAACATTCAATTACGGTATAACAATTATGGGCAAAATCGTTGTAAATGTGGTAGCGAAAAAGGTTGGCAGGATTTTTATAAAATTATAAATTTCTTTATTGAAACTAGAAAGACTAATGAAAACTATAGACTTTAGCGAAAGAGAATAGGCACAGGTGTTGGATATTAAATTAAAGTGGTTCGAACACACTATACTAATGCAATGATCAAACCCGGGATATTAAATTAGCCATATATTTTCCGAACGTAATGAAGTTAACACTTTTAACACGTATCGGGTACTCCTTTATGATGCACACATTCTTTAAATGTATGGTAAGTTTTGTAGATATAACTTAGTAAATAGTTGAAGGATAAAGATACGCTATCAGTGTTTGCAAATAAACTTTGATTCGTCCGTTATTGCTATCTAATTCAAAATTAATCAATAGATTCAAAATTGAACACACGTATAGTATCTACTTAAAATGGATTAATTTTTAATATGTTATTTGTCAGTTATACGGAGAAAATTGAAAGAAAAAAAAACGGTCAAATGAGTTATTTAAATCATTAAAATTATTTATAACTTTAAAGCACCAGAGCGCTAAAGCTTTGGTGAAATACATATAGAATAATACTGATGTCACTTTCATGCATTTTTTATGGTACTAAAAATGGTGCACATGTGTTACCTTTTACTGAATCTAATATATAAAAAATTCGCAGAATTATTTTAAAACAAAAATAAATGTTACATTACATTATCTGATAGACAATAGACTATTAATATATTGTGTTTCATTTATACAGATTTTATGGTAGGGTGCGTAAATATGCCTATCTGATCACAATAAATACTATTTTTAGTTCACGGCGCCTCATTAAAAACCTTTCAAAGAAGTTATGAAAAATAGTTTAGTAATAAACAATTTAAAAAAGGGAGTCAAGTGGATGTCACTCCGCTGTACAGTAGGTAACAAGTAGGTCATTGTATAATGGATGGTATTAAATTTGAATTCAATGATATAATATCATTGTATACGAAAAACCATTCTGAGCGGAGCCGGTATGTCAGTCTAGGATATTTTAAATTATATTGATATTGTTATATTACGTTAGCTGGTAAGTTGAATTATCAGTGATGCTGGAAAAATATTATAATATACATATACATGATATGTACTTTTACTCGTTAAAATTAATTTTAATATGTAATTTCTTCTAAATTTGAACTTAAAATGTCTGTAAAAAATAACTGTGTTTATATATTTTTTAGATTTTTTTGATTACAATATGTACTATTTATTAGAATCTTTGTTTTGAATTTTCAATCCTTAGTTATAAAAACTGACCATTTTATAATTATTTAATTACAATGATTGATAATTTTCGAGATTTTGATGAATTTTGTCAAAATTTGAACTTAAAATGCTCATAAAAATTTATTTTGACTTGCGTATTAACATTTTTTTATTGATAAAATTAGGCAAACTTATGAGGAATCTTGTATTACATTTTCAAACTTTGGCTATAAAAAGAATAGTTTTTATGAATTTCTAAATCAAAATAAATTGCAAATTTTTGTAATTTTTACGTATTTTGTCAAAATTTGAACTTTGATTACCTTTAAAAAAAAATTGTGACTACGGATTTTTAATATTTTTCATTGCCTTTAAAACTATATATTAGAAGCCTACTATTAAATTTTCAAGATTTTTTACCCAACAAATAAAATTTTATTGACATTTATAGAAAAAAAAACTTAAAAAAATTGGAAACTGAAAATGTCCGTTTACAGCTCAAAATAAGTCAGAATATTTTTAAAATGCTATGGTGTGTAGAAAATGCTTATTTTGAACATTCGGTCAAAATTTTATGTATCTACGGTCATTTTTTTGAGAGTTATATCAAAAACCAAAATTGATTTTGTCTAAAATTGGTTTTCCGTAAAAATTCCCGTTTTTTCCTTAATTTTTCATTTGTTTTTCACGGCGCTTTTGAAAACTACTGGGAAATTTTAACTTTTGACCCCCCTAAGTACCAACTAGATATGAACTAGATTCACTTTCCTATTAGAAAAGGTACTATTGAAGAAAATCGAAGCATTTTTACTGTCCTAATAGGTGATGACAGACACAAAAATAAAAAAAAAACACACATCAATGTAAAATCAATACATTCATCGCTCCGCTCAGAATTTAAAAATTTATATATTTAGGTATACATTTTTTTATGAATTTATTCTACGAATGGAATTAATATGTTTATCATAATTAATCAAAATTGTTTTTATAATAATTTCTAAATATAAAAATAATATTGATATATGTTTAAATTTGTTATACATGTACATTAATTTTTCATATATTAGTTTGGTATTTTTAAGGATCGTATAACTTGTTCTAAGTATAAACTAAAAACGGAACAGAAAAATATTATGTTTTATCCACAATAGATAGGGTCAACTGTGGTAATTGGAAACAATTTTTTTAAATTCATCTAAAATGACGCGGACCCGATGATTGAATACTGGTTGATCGTGGTCCAGTCGTAGTGTAGGTTTGGGTTGAGGTGGTAAAAAGGACAACACAAACACTTTATATATTATGTCACTAAACTATTATTATATTACAACCAAATAATACAATAGTGCCGCTCGGGCCGACAGTCCGATGAGAGATCTCCGACCAGCCTTTTCCGCCGACCGTAATTCTTACGCGACACGGTCCCCAGTCCCACCTTATGCCGTGACTGGTGCCTGTGGAAGAGTTTTACCCCACTTGACACTCTATTCACACTGATATTAAAATAATTATGTGGATGTAAACTATTTGAATGGTTTAAATTTAAATATTTATTGCTGATAAATAATTGTTGCTGGATACATTTAAGTTATTTATCTACGAAAAGTGTTGCATGAAATTAATTTAATACGAAATATACATTTAAAGATAGAGAAATAAGTGAAAATCGAAAGAATGCCCAGTATTGAATAAAAATCAATTTCCAGATTAATATAAGGACCACCAAAATTCAAATAATACCATACCGAATACATTAATATACATCGTAGAGGATGATCTGGTTCAATAGTCGCGTCTCATTTGAGATTAAAATCCCAAAAATGTTATAATATCTTCTTAAGTTCGTCCGGTCAACTCCGGCTGACATTCTATTGCGTAATGGAATGCCTGGACCTCGACAATCAAAGGAAAAATATGTTCGTGGAATACATCTCCTAATAAATTTAATGAAGTGACTTCTTGGCTGACTCGTTCAACGCGTTTTGCAAATAACGATAAAAACAGTACCTATAGGTAGTGGTGAAATGAATATTAAAACGTATTACTTAAGAATGAGCCGTTATTTGGGAGTGTGCAGCTTATGCATGGCAAGTTAAAAAAATTATTTAAATCGCTATATCAAGTATAGTTTAAAGTCCAATAATATATGTCTCATAACTTCGTTTACTTAAAATTAACAGATAAAAAATTAACTTGATATCAAAAGATAAAATTAAATTTTTAATCAAAAAGAAAATTAGAATACCTTCTATTTACGGGAATGATATTATATAAAATGAAGGTTGTTGATTCTTGTCATCAAAGTGGATCATATATAGCAGGCGTGCCAAACTCACAGCCCGTGAAAATGTTACAAAAATTAAAAATTTGATTAAATAGCAGATAGAATAAATAAATATAAAAATTATTTTAATAAGCTTTTAAGAATTATAAAATATCTAACAATTGCGTAGTTTATAATGACAAAAACAAATAGTTAACTAGCGACTAGATAATATTCAGCGAACAAGGATAATAAAAGGTTGGTTATTCATGAGGTGTCCGTGTGTGAGATGGGTTTTATCATCATTATATTTACGTATAACATTTAAATTTAAACTTTTATCACTTGATGCTTACAGTAGCTATATAAGCTACACAAAATAAGAAAAAAATAATAAACGCAGCGGTGGGAATCCCTGCTTTAAAGTTTAATTTTATCTATTTGTGGCTCAATGTGATTATAATTATAATAGTAATATATAATTTAGCAATAGTTTAATAATCGTATACCAACTGAAAAACGATTCTCAACAGACATGTCTGTATACCATAAACTTATTTTGTTGATTATAATAATATGTGACTCCTGATGATAATTTCTCACGGTTTAACGGAAAAAATATAGCTGTAATACGGGTTGAACGTGCCCGATATAAAACTAATTATATAATATGACGTATACGTTGATACAACTGAATAACCACGTGTATGTCGTACATAGTTCTGTACCGCTGTCTGAAAAAAAAGTGATACGCGCGTTTTGCATAATAAATATTATTGTTGTATGAAAATAGGTCACTCGCCGAGCGATTTCAGAGATAAAACCGAACATTTTTCTCGGTGGGTCCCGCGGGCTAACAGACCGCTGATCCGGAACGCCGGAGACAGTATGATATAATATTATATGCATTATTATAGTGTTATTATTGTTTTTATAATAACTAGGATTAAGATTTTCAAAGCATCTGGCGTGAGACAATTAATCGCTGGTCACAACACCGTTCTTACCGCATCGAATACTAAATCGTTATAAATAATAATATTATGAGTTATGATTTATAATTTTGTTATAATTCTATTATCGCCCTAAATGCAAATCGCCGGTAACAAATGGTCGTTAGGCATTCGTATTCGCCCGCTCGTTGGGAAACGACTGCGTTATAGTGCACGCACACGCACACATACGTTGTACCGTATACGGTATATATACATACAATTCAACAATAGTTGATATCTACTACCTAACGCGTAGACGCGACTTGCGTTTCGACCTGCTGCCTCGTATAGTAATATCAGTTGTGGTATGTGTTGCGTGGGCGCGGCCTCGGTACGAGCTGTCAGGTCGAGAGTGACTGATGAGAGAATTAATGGGTTACCTCTATTACGTGCACGTATGAATACAACTCTGAATTTACCGCGTAAACTACTACAACTAAACTACGATTTACCAATAGTATTCTCCTGTACGACTAGTACCACTATACATGCTATTATTGTTGTTATCATTAGTATGGCCGCTGCGTACGGCGGTGAGATTTTGTCGGTTCGTACGCTGTCCGAGGGGGAGAGAACGGGAGAGGGTCGCGAAGAGAAGGAAGGGAAGAGAGAGTGACGGAGACTCGGAGGGGGATTGTATGAGGGAGCAAATGAGTGAGAGTGTGAGAGAGGGTGAGGTATAGGGATGATATCAAAAATAACGATCGTTACCTTTTACGCGAACGGCCCGCAATTATTTAAAATAATGACCGCTGAATGAAAAATACATTTGTTCCAATCGCATACAAAACGACCACCACCTACTAACACGCCCTTTAATAATTATTCGAATACACTATTAAAGTATTATTATTTTATTATATGCCTAACGTGGTTATTGGCTGACCGTCATCATCAATGCTATATTCGTCATCCGGGACAACAAAACTTTGGTAAAATGACATCCGGCATTAGTCAATATGTATAGATAATTTCAAAATATTTCAACAAGATAAACATTAAACGTGCAATGTTTTGTAATAAGTATTTTGTTCGAATAGTTTATGCGCAATTGATATCGTAGTAGTGCTATAGTAAGGTGAATGCAGAACGGGTATTAACTTTAAAAGGGACCTATTGTAAATGTTTAAGCACAATTCAAGGGACACAAGAAAGCCATTTATGCTCTTGATTAGCTTATATTTTAAGACCAATCATTATAACTTCAATGAAAAAGCGAAAATAAATACCTTTGTTTATTGAATTTTTCTTTATAAATATCCAAAGACTACAAGTAACATAATATAGATTTTAACGAAAATGTTACTTCTAACATGAATATATTTTATTAATAATATCAAATTAAATTAATTCACCAATAACATAAATTTAAATATTCAATACTCTTTTTGTATTTACTAAAAAGTTAAAAATGAATATAATTTCGTAATTTAAAGAAAAAACCCATTTTATATAACATAATACGTTATAGAATACCTAAACAAAAAAATACGACTGCATAATAAGATTAATAATTCACCATACACTTATTTTATATAAATAATATGTGACAAGTATACATTTTAGATATACGTACAGGTTTTTTTTATTAGTTTTATCGTCTATTTTTAAAAAAAAAATCTCAGTAAAAAATAAAAATATAAATCACTGTTCTTGGTTTTACAGTGATGTACCGACTTATTGATGTGTATTTGTTGTAAACAAATAGTGAATACGGTTATTTTACTGCAATCAAAAATGAATTATTATTATTATACTTACTAAAATAAGGGACTTTAAATTATAACCAAGTATATTGTACGTTCTCTATGAGTCATAAAAATTCATGAGTCTGAAAGAATTTTCAAAAATACGTTTACCTTATTGTGTCTATGTATATCTTCAAATTTCAAAAACGTAGATCCATGAACAAGGAACAGTATCAAACCGAGCTCAACTAGGAATGGTTTTCGAACACAATGATATTATATCGTTGCTAACAAACTGTCAATAATAATAATAAACAATAAAATAACACCGCTGCTATATTGGTATACGGGTAAACCATTTGAGACTTGTTCTATACGATTATATACCCGCCTACTAAATAATAATAATAATAATAATTAATAATGATAATTATATCATCTATTCAGGATTTTTTTGTAACACGGCGTGATGTATAGGCAAAACAGCTACATCACCACAATTTGGCATTCTTTGTGTATTACCCATATTCTATTATTTTAATTTCTTATGCGTATCGTTCGTAATTATAATAAATAATTATACAGTTCAGAGTTTCACGAACCAGAATAGATTAACACGAGGAAAATAAAAAGTGTAAATTGTTTAATTTAATATATTAATTAATATTATGCATTAATTCAAATTTCTATAGATCGCTGGAGTTATATAAAATAATTTGTCCTGACTGACTGATTCATCATCGCCTAGCGGAAACTACCGAAACGATGAGTATGAAATATGGTAGTTTCGCTATGTGATGTAGTGATTTCATAAGAAAGGATTTTCCAAAATTTACAATTTTGAGATTCATGGTGTAACTCAAAACATTTTTGTTTTCTTTATAAATGGTTGCCAAAAGTTGCAGATTATAACAGTCATAGTAGAAATTAGTTTTTTCCCTTATTAATTCTGTGAGCTTTGAGAGTTCATGGTTTAGTATGTTTTAAGGAGTAAAACCTATAATTTGATAACTGATTTTTACTTTGCTTGAAATTAAAAAAAAATGAAAGTTTTGCTATTCAATTATATAATATGTATTAGACACTATAATGAAAACAACAAGAAAACATAACAACTTCATATACAATTTAAAAATTTCATATTTTAGCGATGCACTGCTCACCAATTAAAAATAATAACTATTATGCTGGCGGAACACACATACCTAATATTATAATATATTAATTATATGATAGCTATTAAACTCCGATGTAAAATTGTGAGGTCGTGGTTCGACGACTTGAAAGGATTTTTCTCGTTGATTGTAAAACTGTACTAACAAGAATATTACCAAAGTTAATACGAAAATATCGGCACAAAAGATATTTTCATTGGTACTTTTGCTCGGACGGCAACAATTCCCGTATTTATTTAACAAAATTCGAGACGTACAGTCACTGCGTTGTTTACATTGCATTATCATCAAATAATATCTATGTTTTGTTTCACGTCATCCGAAGGCATAACAATATACTTCTCCGACACTGGTATACATAATGTATATTATTTTACCTTTAGACTTTGATGAATTATTGCTACTCGAAATTAAAACTTGAATACCTAATTAAATAACTGAACTGCGCTAGACGTTGCGACTAGTACAAAAAAAAAGGGTTATCTACGTCATGTTATCATATATACATATTTTTATGTAAAACTATCAATGCACTGTTTGTTGACAATTCGTAGAAAACAACTCAAGCGGTAAACTGGAAACGTTGTGGTATAATATTTATACGTGCAGAATTTTCGTTTTTTTCACATACAGTTTATTCCCTATATTATTATATTTCGTTCCATTGCTGGAATCGTTTTCAAGTATTTTACTCATGAAATCTATATAACAGTGTGTTGTTTTTATTTAAACACGACATGGCAGAACGTTAATTAATTTACTATATTTTAGTATGCTCAACGTACGCATAAATAATAAGGACAAAGTTAAATATGGAAAAATTGTACAACGCTCTACTTAAATGTGTGTGGGAATTTGATCGTCTGTTTTCACGAATTTCAACCATTCAATGGACGAAATATGGCATGTCATTAGTGTTATTCAGCTCATTTGAAACGAACACTATGGTTTTAGTAGTAGAACTGAACATTTTCAGTGTTATAAGGTTCTTTGAAATTAATTCTTTTTTTTTCTTTACGGTAATATTTTAATTAATTTAATTTTTATATACTATGGAATAGTAGGTGAGTAGAGAGTTGCAAAGGTAATTTTACTGACAATAAAATAAAAACGTAAAAGCAAAATTCGGTAATGTTCTTCAAAATCTATTAATACGTCTAACTCGTGGTAATGACCTGTAAGTACGTGCTGTTTGAATACATTACTCTTATATTATTCTAGTCAGACAATTACAGGTACTATTATAGTGTTATGCTTACAATATTACAAATAAATTTTATTGTAGTACAATATTTTAATATAAACCTATTTAATCTATATTTATATAATTTACTGTAATATATTTATCTCCAATGAACACCGAGGCCGTAGGTTATTAAAAAAAAATGCATTATTAGATAAACACAATATAAATTATTATGATTGATAAGAAATACGAGATTAGTATTCCTCATTGGAACATTAAATGAATACAAATGTGACAAATATAATATGTGTGACTCAATAATAATATTATCGTTACATTTTATATCATGTGAAGTTGTGAACGGATTTTGGTCTAAATGACTAAATATAAATGTAGATATTTTTAACAAATTCACACTGAAAGTATTATTATGAAAGATCTCTTATATGCGTCTTTTTATTACTTATCATTTTATTAAGAAACCAAAAGAACAATTTTGAATTATAGTTTACAATCATGATCATTCGGTATCTTGTATTTTTCTGAAGATATAGAAACAATATTTAATGTCTATTTGTAAATGAATTGGATTTCAAAAACTATAACAGACTACAGTAATCAGACGAAAATATTCACTTCAACAAATTTTTATTAAGTTTTTGTCGGGAAAATAATATAAAACATTATAATCTAGATGACATAATAAGTAGATTAAACTCGGAAAAATATTTCTAGGGGAGATGGAGAGATTTATACTTAACTTTGGTTATATTTTTGGCACTTCTAAAAGTGTTTTATCTTGTTTTTTAAAACATAAAAAAAATATTTTAACATCCTTTTAGAAGGAAGTTTGTCATAAATATTGGCAACCATTATTATTTCGATCCGAAGTCAGTTCGTTGATCATAATGGTTGAATAAAAAATAAAATAAAATCAAAATAATTTAAGTCTATGTGGCACGGAAATGTGTTCAATCTGAATTGATTATTTGAATTTATTTTTGATGACATTTGAATATTGTTTGCTCTTGAACGGTTTTTTTTTTGTCTGAAAGCCGCGTGAGTCACATTTTCATTCGAATATATTGCTTGGGTGCAACGTTTTTGATGTACCAAAAACAGATACCTACATCGACTGGCTGGGATTAATTCAATTAATCCCAGAGAAATTCAATTCAGCACAGATTTGTTGAAGGAGTACGATAATAATATGTAGCAAATAATACAATTGTCAATCTCGGAATGACAAATTACCATCAGCGGAGGATATGGGCACATTATATGGATATTCAGGTGAGCGTATCGAATTTAGCTTAAAACTAGTAACTACCTTGGCCTTAGGGGATCACCTAAATTATATCTAGTAAAATGGCCGTGCCGGTACGCCCGTAATTATTACAAATCGAACGGGTGACTACTTCAAAACGAACCCCTGGTAACAGGTAGTCATTTTTGTCAGATGTCGTATTTTTTAACACTATAACAACACAACAACCACCAGTGCCAAGGTAATGAGAGATGGCAAAAGGGATTTTTCTCTGGGATGCTTAAGCTTATTTAAATTATAAGGCGCTCACATGTTATAAAAAATAATTAAGGCACCCGGTGTCAATGTAACTTTGTCCACTAAAATACGATATCTATAATGAACCTGCTGTGTAGAATCAACCAAATTTGGTATTTTTTTTTTGAACTTATAAAGAATAATATTATACCCGCCGCATTGAAATCAGTATTTCAATATTTTAATCTCACACTTAATAATACGTATTTAAAAGTAGTACGATTTTAAACTCTTATTTACAAATTAAAAGATACTATTATTTGAAATAAAATAAAAATCGGAGTTCAATACGGCATGTAGGAAGCATTATTCATTGAGATATAAAAGTAGTTATCAAAATCTGACGATTTTTAAAAGCCTAAGAGTTAATCCTGTGAACTCGTTTTTTCGATATAATACGCTCTGTATCAACCCGGGGGGCCCCCGCCTTTCTTACTTTAATACGTATCAGTCAGTAGATAAGAGAAAAAGTATTATAATTTAGATGGCAGCTAAAATATAAAATATAATTTTCAGATTTTATAAAATTGTAGAAAATGTAATAAACCTAACCGCAGGCACCTTAATAATTATTATTTTATGCATGATAAAAAAAGAAAAAAATGTTACTGATTTTCCACTATCATTATACCAGTTATACATTTTCTAATCGTGGTTGTGTACTTGAGATACCGTGCTATAATCAGTTTCTATTCAATTTATTTGTAATAAGGACGTTTATGAAATATGAGATATAAATATGAGAGGAGTTTTGACATGGTTAGAAAAATAAAACTGTAATGAGAATAAATTATTATATATTAAATCATTTTTAAATACTTTTTTCATAGAAGTATAATCTATAATAATAAAATTCACCTCTTCTGATTTGGATGATTTACCATTCACCGTCTATTTTATATATAGAGTGAGCGGAAGAAAGACGCTAGCAAATTTTTGTCTCTGCGCACAAAATGGGTTAGCGCGGCTCCAAGTCGACGACGTACATATCACGTCTCTTTTATTGCAATTTAACTCGGTCACCATTTGCTTTATATATTTTTACTCTAACAACAATCGAGTTTGTGAGCTAGCCGTAAACATTTAACGGGGATTCACTGTCAAGGAAACGGTCGGCTTTAATCTGAACGCCTTGATGCGCGAATCCTTTGATATTATTTCCGGTCGAAATCGATCTTAATGATGTCTTGCAGAATTGATCGACGACCACGAATATTATTTATAGCTCATCTAAAGATAATAATAAACATCTCTATGCATTATAATATTATCGTCATCAAGCACTCAGGTTTAAGATGACAAAAACCCACAACAACAACAACAATGATAATATAATATTTCAACAGAACTCCAATTACCAATGACCGTTTGATTCGAACTTTGATTCGAGAGTCTAGTGGGTCGGTAAAACACATTAGCGGGATTGTCATACGCTCACAATAATATTACTATATGCGCAATTTGATGAGACAATGAGCCGCTATGTCGATCAAATACTAAAATTAGCCATAGGTACCGAAAATGGTTTATGAATCTAGTAATAATTTCTAAAGAATAATTATAACACTATAATCGCGTCCAATCCACGATTGTGTTAGAAAATAATATCAACTCTGAGTATCATACTGCACATTGTGCTTACCCAAATTGTTCACACCAAATTTTATTTCCTTGCTAATGCATTGGTTTAAATTATGATTTTTGAAATATTAAGTATACTATCTTGAATACTTTGATTTTATTAAATTTATGGAGTTCCTGAGGCGATAGTAATAAAATCCAAAACTATCGGAATTTTAATAATTAATGTATTATTTATGGATCATATGGAGTAAGCATTGCTTGGTGAATCACCTTGTACCTATATAAATTCATATGGAGTATAGAACTTATGGCGGACATCGTGTGCGTGCGGGAAACGTATAATATATTCGCGCTAGTATAATGTAATATTTGTCGTGTGGAATCGTACATAATATACACCCGACCTAACCTGGCGGTGGATTGATCGAATCGGGGCGTCCCTCGTTTTTTTTCCACCGTCACTGACACACTACAGCTACCTCTACCACCATCACCGCTGCTGTAACTTCTACTGCCACCTCTAGGACCACCGCCACCGCCACACTGCGACGAAACGCGGACACGACGACCTGACCGCGTCCCACATGTGTTGACGAGATAACGGATCTGTCGATTAAAAAAAAAGAGATAGAAAAAGAGTGTGCGTGTGTGTGTGTGTGTGTGTGTGAGAGAGAGAGAGAGAGATAGAGACAAGAGAAAAAAACATCCAACCTGCCGACCGTATCTTTCAAGGCGAACGCTGCCGTCACCGCTCTGGAGAATTGGGCGCGGGTGGAGACACGACGACGCGACGCGTGTGGGGTGGTTCATGCGTACACACGCGAATATATAGAGGAATGATTCCTTCCCCCGCGACATTCGCTCCGACTACGCACCGCCACCGCAATCTATACAAACCACCCTTACTCGCCCGTGCCGTACGCCGTCGTCCCGTTATTCCGTTTCGGCCACCGCCGCCGACGCTCCTGCCAGTTTCCGAGCAACCCTTCAACGGGCCGGTGCGGTGTTCGTCGTCGTTGTCGTCGTTGTCGTCGTTGTCGTCGTCGTCGTAGTCGTTCGCTTTCTGTTTTTTTGCGCACACACCCAAATACACGTAAATTCACACACACGCGCGCGCGCACACACACACACACACACACATACACACACACATTATACACATACACACACACACACACACACACACACACACACATAATACACATACATGCGTATACAAAATATTAGGAATTAAAAAATTAAAGTGTTCTGCCGTGCACAGTGCGACCGCTATTTTTAAATTTTTTTTTTAAATTGTGTTCTTATTTTTTTGTCTCCGTGGTTATTAAATAATTCATATTTTATACGAGTGTTTTGTTTAGATTATTATTATTGTTAAAGTTGTTTTTTTTTTTTGTGTGACCGTTCCGATGCGGTGTGCGAATGTTTAATGACGTCTTCGTCAGCCTCCCGAATACACCGTACAAACATCGTGGTAAGTGCTATCATACACACAGATACACCCGAACACACTCCTCGTCACACAAGCACGGACGCATGACAAAAAAAAAAAACAAATGGAAAAAAGCACCTACTCCGGAATAGGTTTTTCTGCGCCATCGATTTGATTTATTGCGTCATTATATCGGTACTCGTCCGGAACGAGATTAAGATGCGATCTCGTCTCGTGCGTGACACATTGCAATTTTGAAACGAGTTCCTCGGCGATACTACAATGAATTATTAGTACTCTGCCGATTTCCAAAATGGTGAAAATTCACAGAGACTTGCTCATAAACTATTAAGCTGTAGTCGGCGCATAGATAAACACAATATAAACTTTTAATTACTCGATGCATTATTAAAAATGGCAACGAATGGGGAGCCAAAATAGATTTTCGTTCAAATTGTAATTGGTAGTTCGGATTCGTTTTAATCGAAAACTCGTTTGGTCAGTATTATTTTGTTTATTGTTTTTAATTTTATCGAGATACGCAATGCTTTTATAATGCTACATAAATAAAGTATAGTCTTTAAAAGCATTCAAATACACGCTGTTCAATATATTATTTATAAATGCATTGCAATGATCCGATTTTTCACACCTCTGAAATTAAGATATTTGTTTTAGTACTGCCGCCTTCGTAATTTCTACTAATTGCGAACCTCTATACTAAAACAATATTACGTGGGTTTTAATAAGTATATGCGAACATAGGTCGGTCATAACTCATGAAAGTTTTGAACGGAATACCCTATATTTTGGGGGACAAATAAAAAACATAAAAAGTTAATTTTTGGATAGCGTTCAAAGCAAATAAGAAAACTATTTATGAGCGAAAAAAACTTATTTTTTCTGCGTTTTGTTTTAGTTTTTATTTTTTCAACATTTTAAAAAGAACAACGTTGCTGCTAAAGGCGACATTGAAGTTTTTATGGATTTGCAAGTAGTATTAGTTTCACATTTGAAATATTCATCATCGTATATAATGTATACATAAATTGTTTTTCTTTCTCTCTCGGCCGTACTGTGGGCTTGATAAACTTTGTCGTCGGTATTCTCCCACAACGATTCTAGTAATATATCTATATTATTTTTTGTACATCAGTTTTTACCATTTGTAATTTAATTCGTTTGTGTGATCGGTTCTTATTTGTGTTCAATTCCAAAATTATTATCGTAACTGCACTGCCTGTAGCTAACCGGTATGACGTCGTCTCGACGAACGCAGTATGTTACTGTCGAAACTTCACGTCAAACACGTATTACATAATATAAAACAATATGAATAGTAGCGAATTTTCATGACTAAATTTTAAATCTTCTCATTGAATTGGATAAACGCCCACCGTTGAGTTAGCGAGTAATGAAAAACCCGTAGACCTTAATATAGCTGCGGTTGAACGCTGAAATGACAAAGATATTAATTAGTTCAGCGTGACATCACCCTCCACCTCTATACGCACACACACACACGTACATAAATATATTATATCCTACAATCATCCACTCCCCTTCGTAATTATTTGTCCTTTGTATCTGAAGAATGAGGCCGTGTAGCAATTAAAATGCTACAAAGCTCGTAAACGTAGTATATTAGACCAGTATTATTTTTCTTCTTTTTCCGGCTTGTCTTGTTATAACAATATTAAATACTTTTTACTGTGCTGTGATTTATGTTTTTTTTTCATACGTTACACACTGTTATCATATAAAATCATCGATAGAATTTTTTTTTTCATTTACTCACTTTTCAGACCTCTAGAGGCAATTCGAAAAAAAAATAACAAATTATATAAAAATAAACCCTTCTGTTGTATGGAACTATCTCTCGAGAGCGTCGTGTCATTTATTTTTTATTTTTTCCCCTAGTACTCAATTGGAGCTGTTACGGATAATAATCGAACCACTAGTGGCCGAGTTCAAGGGACTATACGGAATTGGCACTCAAGGGAAAACGCGCACTTGATATTTTCAAATTATATTTTAATCGATTCCAATGATCAATATCCCACTGGGGGGTTGTATTATTTGGTTTAAATTCGTTTATATTTAGTAATCGATTATTATTGCTATTCTTATAGTCTTAGTAGTATAAGTAAAGAAATAATTTACCTATGTTTATAACGTATGTAGACAGATCGTAGAGGACGAGTACTGTTTTTACTTTTGGTTGAATTATTTTAAAGACGCATATCGACGATCGAAATAAATATGAAAATTACAATCATGTCATTCCAAAAACTATTAAGACAATTTTACTGTACTACATTTGCAAATCAAATTTATTTTCAAAACTTGTAAATTTTTCGAATGGTGTGAACGTAAATATTATTTATCAACTCGAAATTTTTAAGTAGGTACCTATATAATATAACTGTATGAAAATTCAAATAGGAACACGAAAATATGGCAGAATAGATTTTTTTAACTTTAAAACCACTCGTATTGAAAATGTCAACATTTTTATACGATTTTAAAGAAAAATAATGAAAACATCAAGATATTAAATACAATATTTATGTATATACAGCCGATATCAAATTGAATGGTAATATAACTTGATGATATTTGAGTACTCACAATATCCATCCTAAAATAGGTTTCTGGGAAAAATATAAGGCATCATGGATAAAACCAATAACTTTCTCGTTCACATTTGAATACAAACATAATAATAATACGCTAGAGAATGTGCCGACAAAATTGGAATTTTTTTTTAAATTTATTTAGCAGTAGGCACAGAAAAATGCATAGAATTTCTTCATGAAAATCATGCGTTTTATTTGAAAATGACCTTAAATGTCAAATACCGATTTTCTTTATTGATAAACTGGAATTCATATTATTGGTGATCCGTGGTATACTTAAATTAGATTTTTTCGTGCGTACCACACTGACCAACTAAATTACACTATGTTTTTTAAATATAATTTTATATTTCGTTTTATCCCTTTCTATCTCTTCCTCTTATACTTTCTTACATTCTGCTGGGGGAAAGCCGAAGGGATTTTGACCTCAAGCCACGTACATTTAGGATTCCGGCAGTCAGATAAATGATGGCAGTCCTATTACAGTCTGAATCGGTACCATTTATTATTAACACGTCAACACTATAATAATAATAATAATAATAATAATAATAAAAAAAACACAGTTGAAACATTTATTTCGATATGAGAACTGCTTGATCTGCAGTTACAGCTGTTGGAGTTCGTAATAAGGATAGGCGTCCAAATTATATCTTGTTTTTGATCGAACGGAGTACTTGCCGCCGTTCGTTTGCATAAGTTTCGTACGCAATTTTCTGAATCTGAAATTTTGATTGTTGTACATTTAGAACTTTGGCTGCATTTTCTGTTGATCATCAATCAACGTGTCATGCGTGGGTCGTTTATTTTCTTTCCGGAAGTGCAAAAGTTTTAAAAACCACAAATACTTGTCAAAAGGAAGCAAAATGACCACACCATGATTCGTTATATTGTGCGTGTAATAAAATATAGAACTATTACGGTGTTACGATTAAACAATAATAAGTATTATTTTTTTCATAATTTGATACTGCGAAGACAACACGTAATATATAATATATTATATAAACTAAATATACAGAAATTAGATTACCTATTTATTTCTTATTTTTTTAATGTTCAAAAATGCAAATAAATATTTAATCATATATTATATTTTTAACACGAGTAATTAACAGTAAAAAAAAAGAAAACGAAAACTTCCGATGAGTTATGGTTTGTGAAATTACATAATTTGATATATAAACGTTTTAAAACACAAACATGTATACGATGATTAATGGCGTTTGGTTTTTAGCAGTAGTTCAATCTTAACGAATAAAAGTGAGGAAATGTAATTTAAAAATATATTTTGTACGTTGCGTTATTCATGTTGGTTATTAATATTCTGATTGAATTTATGCTAAACCATTGGTAAAAAAATAGTAAACTATAAATTGTTATATTATATAGTTTTATGAAAATATATAGCTGAATAATTATGCTAGGAATTGCTTACTCACATAAGCAGATTTGATTAAAAACAATAATATTATAACATTTGCTTACGTAGTCGCAAACCGTAATCATATACCTAGTCCTAATGTTAGTGTATTATTTTTATCGCATTGCACCAATATATTATTATTATAATTGAATTATTTATTCCATGGTCTATAGGTTTGACGTATTTTGCATATAACCTCCTACATTAAAATTGTTGTGCGTTATAGAATTTATTGAATGCGAATGCATCTTGCTGTAAAAAACAATGAAATATACATTTGAAAAATAATAAATATGCTATTATTTAAAAAACAAAAAGCTCTCCAAGTTCTTATAATATTGTTTATTTTGCACTTATTGGCTAGGAAGTTTTGTATGTCATACACCCGAATTATGTAAATTAAATTCACGTATAACTTAAGTTGTTAAATATATATAAATAAATTACAAATAACTCTGTGGTGGATGAAAACGTCAGGAATTTCTAACGTGCAAGTAACTAAAATCAATATTAGTTTGATTATAAACCATAGTTGAAAACTTCTACAAGATATTAATGTCCAAAGCCGTTTGTTAAGAAGAGAATCACGATACATTATCAATTAATGTTAGGACGTAATATTATTAACTGTATGAATACCATGGTTTGTGTTAATCATAAATTGATTTACTCCATCACTATAATGTTGAACATGTCTACCATCACAAACAAAATAATAATACATTTATTTCAGTTTTAATCATATTTTTCATTGTTTTTCGAGCAGTTATCGAAGTGTAAAAATGTTATAACACTATGTTTTCATGATTGACTCGTATTTAATTGTCCGATTACAATCTTTTTCAACAAATAAACATTTAAAAAAATAAATACAGAAACTAATGCGTGGATAAACACTCGAAGTAGGAAGGTAATCTTCCAAAAAATTTCTAGATTCAGTTCATTATTATGAATTATGTATTACAGTCTAGATGATTAACTATAAGCTGGATGATAACGATTGTTTTATACAGTTTTCTGAACATTTTTATTTTCCTCCTAGCTTATTGATAGGTAGGTACTGCGTTTAATTTAAATTTTAATCAGTTCCTGCAAGACGTAAGTGTTTCGTATTATACATTATATTATACATTTTGCTTTAATGCATACTAACACTTTCACAAGTCTGCTATTGTTAAGCTTTCTACTTTTAATAAAACGATTATCGATTCCTTCAGGAATTTAATATTTTAAAAAAGAGAGATTAATGATGTTTATTTGATAGATTGATATTAGCTAGATTTTAGTTATGATAATAACTTTTAACGAAACTTTTAAAACAATAACATCATCTCCAAGACGACATTGATTTATAATTAAACATTTGGTCCTAAACAATGATATAAATGGGTGTTGTTTTTTTTTATACTTTTTGAAATAATTTAATAATAATAATTGTCTTAATGTAATTTTTGTAAAAACAAACAACGAAAACCAATACAAATCATATATGATGCACTGAAGAAGTGTCATTGCATTTCGTTACAAACGTTTTAGGTAATATAAAACCATAAAGTTTAAACTACGTAACTAATTTGGAATTAAAAAAATATTAACGGTTGACTTATAATACGAAAAAAAGAAGGAAAAATAAAAACTACGCTCAACTCTAATACCTACGGTATAATATATACAAAATACCTACCTAATACTCATTTAGCTCTTTTAGTAAATATAACATATTATTATTATTGTGTTCTCTAACCTCGCCACCAACTTGAACTATATACGAGTAGTATATAAGTTCCAGGGGTGAAATAAGATCTTGTTGAATTATAACAGATTCTTGGCGCACCGTTCATTTCCCAAGATAATTTAACATGCTATGTTAGTAGACTTCTTATTATTTATTTATTTTAATTTTTTTGTTGTAGTAATGTGATATAGTGGTTCGTGAAGTTTATCTACGAACAGTGTGTTAAAATTCACATTTGTTTGTTTTTTTTTTGTATTGCATTATATGTTACTGCTTAATATTTTGAATCTTTTTTTGGAAAAATGAAACTTTATTTCTCATAAATTAGCATACCCAATTACTTTAGATTTCCCGGCTGTTTAATTTGCATATAAACAATTTAAATCGTTTGTGAAGTTCTGAATTTTAAATAATTCTATTCAACAGTACAAATTGACATGTTATTTTTGAAAGTCACTAAATTCGGTACGTAGTTATGTGAATGATTCTTTAAATTAAAATAAAATAAAATAACAAAATCGGAAGTAAAACAGTACATAAGTATTATATTATTTAATTTTTATATTCCAAATATATACGAACTATGTGAATTGACCTGCATTCGTACCGTATATGTATGTGTCGTATAGCTTAGTTTATATAAATAATAATCCTGGAGTTGAAATTTTGAATAATGCAGTTGAAAAAGTACATAATCGATCATTATAAGTCGGTAGTCGGTATTACTCGATTGTTTATGGTTCTGAAAATCATGCACCTATTTATATTAAAAATCCCTCAATAATTTTTTTTGTGTTATAATGTACCTACTCCAAATACAAAATATTATTCAGTACAATATGAAAAATTATTCATTTTTTATTATTTTTAACTCCGTTCACTAAATATCAAACATGATATCAAAGGAGACGGGTATTCTTCATTGTCGAATTATATCATGCAAGAGTGAGTAGAGTCGGTGGGATATAAAGGAATATGGAATGTTACGTTACGTAAGGTCAAGCAAGTGGAGACTTTGATGTCCGTACCTAAAAGTTTCCTAAAAAAAAAATCAAAACCCCGAGAAATGGCACTTAACTTGCGTTATCATATGCACACATATTGTTGAACTCATATCGGATAACATAAAATAAATTTTTAAATAATTACCACGGAGCAATATGGCAGAAATATTTTCCGAAATCTTTGTAATTTAAATATAATATAATATGGTAATTCTTCGTCCGCTGTCACGCCACTGCGTCTGACCGATCCATCGTCCCTATGATTGTTATTCACGTGATACTCGGGTGTATGCATATCATTATATCTGTGCTCGCGTGTACACTGTACCGCACAAACGATATAATATTTTAAATGGGAAATTTTCGCTATCGTTGGATTTCGGATTGTTTTCAAAAGTCCTGGACGTTGCCGATTTGCATAAAACACACAGGTGAAAGTTTGTAAATGTAATTAACGCCGCTGTGCTTGAAGAGTTTGCTCAGGTCATTTGTGTTACACCACCCTGTAGGGCCCCTGAGTTGCTAATACCACCTGACCGAGACAAAACTTTCTGCTAAAAGTTCGTAGTATCAACGAAGTTTGGGTCCAGTCTGCAGACAACGGTATAGCGTAAGCAAACAAACCGAGACGAAAACACCTCAACCGCAGAGATGAAAATATACGTATATAGTTACACACACGTGGCATATCTAATATAATATTATAATTATATACGAGGACTTGTTCACTTGCGATAGAACATCAATATAAAATATAATGTACAATATTATTCGATAGACATATTTTTTATTCCATACCTACACAGTACATGAACATTTCTTACAAAAATATTTATTTTTTTATAAACAATAAATTGGTTTACTTGCCTTACGGTAACAAAGATCCAATACTACCCATATAAAATTCATGAATAATGACAGAGTGAGTGAGGGAGAGTCACAGACGAAAGATTGGATTAACGTGACTCTCCCTCCCTCACTCACTCTGTCATTATTCATGAATTGTATATGTGTAGTTTCTGATCTTTGTTACCATAAGGTTTCTTATAATAATAATTATTATTAAGTATTACACAGTTACATTGGAGCAAACATGTTTTTGAGTAACATAAGTGTATAAGTGCCAATAGGTACGTAGTTTTTTGTTTTACCATGGATATAAATATTAATTTTTATCTCACAACTTTGACGTAAAACTCTTGGAGGTAAAATATAATATGTTTAGTGCATTAAAATCATTCAATATTCAATCACATAATAACCATAAATATCCAAAAATAATCTTTTATTCTTAAAAATGGATGTTTGTCAATTAGTTATGGACTCAAAAACTACTAGACCTTTTTCAATAAAAATATATCAATAGATTCCTTGATACTTGAAGAGTGTATATAGGATCAATCCCCCCCTCCCTGTTGGTAGCTCAATAATTATATTTCGACTGACCTAACACAATTCGAATATTTTTATTTTTATTATTTATAGGATTACCATTGGTTACGTATTATATTATTATTGTGATAAGTAGAAATATTATATTTTATCGTATTATACATTTTTTCTTTGGTTGCTATAATATGTTAAAAATATATTTATGAAAAAAAAAACAGATCTTTGGCACGGGCAAGACCGCGTGGCCGTTGGTTAGAACTAATAAAATATTTATCATTTTAGTATTTTTCGTTCGCTCACATAGTATTTGAATGTTTGTACGAAACTCAACCACCATCTTTGGATAGGTACCTCATCTTAACAAACATTAAGTGCTGGAAATTATTTTAAATGCCACCTAAAAAATTGAACACTGATATATCAACCAAATATGCACTGCAACTTTCAGCCGGGACATCTGCTGAAACATTTTAAGATACGCACTCCATATACCTATTTTTTTTTTTTTTTAAACAAAAAACAACAAAAAATATATCTATCACCTGTAAACATCTGCTAGTGGTGATGGTAGAGAGTTATGTAACATATTATAAACAATTAAATATAAAGAATTGAGTAATCAAAACATATACATAGAATACTTATAGCTAATATTAAAATTAAACAATTAAATAATAGTTCCTTATTTATTCAAGTATTGAAAATAACCAATTCTGAATTTTTTTCATTCCTGTAGTTATACTATTCTCTTCTGAATAGAATATTTCCTTTTTTATATTTGCTGACAATATGATGTTAGATGTTGGCTTATTTGAAGTTAATAGATTCAACAACCATTTTTAATAAATGTTATATCAATAGATTTATTGATAGAAGGGTGTTTTAACATATTTTATTAACCCCTATAGCTCACGAAAAACTTATATTTTTTTTATTTATTTAAATTGGTTACATAATTTTTATAACTATTATAATAAGTTACTAATTATAATTTGTAGGAATATGGCATGTACATTTTTTACACAATATATAACAATGAAAAAAAATCTTTGCACTGTTCACACCGTTTAACAGCTAGTACGTTATACATTAGTTTGAAAAATGCATTACTTATCAAAAACTAAATTCCTAAAAATGTATTTAAAACTTTAATAAACTATGATAGTCTGGACACTTAAATTCAGTCTCATACAAAGTTATGATTGTTTTTTATATATTGTAGAATTAGAAACATTCACAGGACTAAAAGGTTCTGTGCAGGTCAGTATTATTTCCATAATTTTTTTTTTAATTAAAATTCTGAATGTTACAATATTTTAGTTTTTTATTTAAAAAAAAAAAAAAATGTTACGTAGAACTTAGCTTTCCCCAAAATGGGCAAAGTTAATTACATTTGATTGCGGGTTTTTCGGAACTTTATTAAACACCGATTATGTGTTACAGTTTACCCTGAACCATAATTATTACTATAGTGTTATATGTCAATGATTTTGGTGCTGAATGATACATCATGTTGAGTAAGTTATTACTACTAACAATTAATGAATAACCTATTTGTTCATTGTTAGTACACAGTATACAGAAGAATCAACGTTATATAGTTTATTTATTTTATTCGTGAATTCTTGCCACCTGTTATTTTTTAAATATTTATTCACGTTCAAGTAGCATACCAGTTGAAATAAAATCGATTTTGTGCATGTCAAAATTCAAATCATATATTGAAAGAGAGTTTTAATTTTATAGCTCACAATATTTACTTCATTGAGCAGGACTTTGCCACTCCATCACAAGTTGTGCGAAAGGTAGATATTGGTCATATCAGTGTGGCATCTTCTCAAAACTACTAATTTCACTCCACTTAATTAATAAATGAACAACAATAAATATTACTATAGACGTTATTATGTACCAAAAATATTTGAATAACGTAAAAAAGTTCCAATATGTGAATAATATCACGTTTTTTATGAAAAAAAATGCAATTATACTTTATTATAAAGTGTCTTATCTGATCCACGACATTCAAAATTTCTGCGTTGAAGCTACGTGATGAACTTATTGAAATGAGAGCGACCCATCATTTGTTCAACGATTAGTTGGTAGATATTTTCGATACCATTCATTTAACGTATACAGGTATTGAGGTATAGAACGTAAAGTGTAGTTTTAAAGTCTATGTTTTGAGAAAATCACGGAAATAGAGATTTTGTGTGGAAATTTATTAAAATAAATGCATATAACATCACCAGATGTTGACCAATTTTGGACTCCAGGTTATTTTTTTCTGATTAGAATCGTTTATTCAAAGCGATTATTTTTCAACGCTTTCAAATTTAAAGGCGATTCGCTGGGGATTTCACTCAAATACAGAGTGTCACAATATTTTGAATTCAATAATTATTTTTATTTTTACATGGAATATTTATGAAAGGTAAAATGTTTCTGAAATATTTTCCAATGGAGTGATTATTTGCCATCTTTTTCTCGGTGAATTATTTATGAAAAAATAAAGTTTAAATAATTTTTGTTAAATGCAAACTAAAAAAGTATATCAAAACGTATAAAAAAAAATGTATACGATTTTCGTTTTTATTCCATTCGTAGAATTTTTATAATATGAAAACTCAAAATAACATTTAATTTTTACCTTGGAAATGATTAGCCATGTTTACCTCAATAATGTATTTTTGATTGAAAATTAAGTTTAGATGAAAAATGTTGCAGTACCTACCTACTAAGGATATTCTCAACAGAAATCGTAAACCTTAAAACGTGAAAATGAACGCTCTCACTGCATTTATTTAAAGTTTATTTTACGTTTTTAAAATTATTTACAAAAGAATAATCAACTTTTCTAATGTTCAATATGTGTTCAATTTATTATTTGCAGAACAACTTGAAGCAATTTCATTGCCTTATAAAAATACATAACATTGTAAAATAATATTTTCCTCTTCCTTTGCTCTAAAAATAAATTTAAAATATTTTCAATTTTCAATCACAAAATGTGAGACAAGATTTTTAAAATAATATACTAGGTATAGATTTATTTATTTATTTTGAAGCTATTGTCCCACGATGATGACGTCTGGTAAACTAAAATTGCATATTAGGAAAATTTGTGAATAAGGATTTTACACCTATTTGGTATTTTAAACTTATACTATAGTGTTTGGATATAATTAATCACTTCATATAAATATATAAGTATCTTTAAAACTTGAGTTACAAAAATAAAAATAATAATATTCTGTATGTAAGTAACTAACTTGAAAACAATTATAAATTCTCTATTAGATATTAGATACAAAAATAAAATAACCAGTATAGTTGTATTTTCATGTATAGATAAATGTAAATTGTTGACAATAAATGTAAGTATGAATTAATATGATAATGCATTTACATGCGTAATAATGATATAGGGCCACATATATTAATACCACAATATTCTTAAAGGTACACTACAGTATCAATGTAAGTGCAGCCATATATTTTGGTATAATACGTTATAATAATTATATATATTATCCAATTATACCGCACAACGTGCAGAACAGTGATTACACGTTTTGTAACTAAATCGTTAATTTAATAATCATTGTAATAGTTTCATATGAGAAAATTCTGCATCTACCACGGTGTCTTGGGAATGGAAATAATAATAATCATATAGGTAGTCACGAACCATTTATGGACAAGTCAAGTACGATTTAATCTATGTCAAATTAGTTAACGATGAGTCAATAATCATAATGACAACGGTAACATAATATTTCTTTCGATCGGCACATATAATAATAATAATAATAATAATAATAATAATAATACATTTAACTTTATTGCAACATTACAAAACATACAAAATTATACAAAAATTAACAATGGAATACAATATTGCAGCACCCCTTAAAAGCCTATCTTGTGCCGGGAGAGCGAGTTCTTATCACTTAAGGAATAACACTAAAATAATAATTTACTGAGCACAGAAGGCTACGACATCGTTGAAATGAGCCTTAATACTACAAATATTGATTTGTAAGACGGAAAATATCGTTAAATAACTTTGTAATATCTACTACAGAATTGAAATATTAATTAGAATTAATATTGATATTTAATAGGTTATATAAATAATATTATTGGTTTTATAAATCAGAAGATGTATTTGGAGATAATTCTAGTATATTAAAATGAACTAACTAATTACAGCTTATCGATGTATCCAGATGATTTAATTTTCATAATAATAGAGTTTTTATTTATTTTTCACTAGATTATCAGTATAGGATAACTAAATAAATTTGAATTGTTTGCCTTTTGCCTCTAACCTGGTTTGGCAAAATATTAATATCCTTTTAAATTGTGTTAACCATTCATCGACAAACACTTTTTCTTTAGGCCAATAAAATTACTATATTGATCATAACCACAGTTACCTTTAACGATTTCACATTGTGAATTAAATTTGTTCGCATTTCAAGGGTGGCTAATTTAGCCAATAATAATTTAATAAGCCAATATTGTACAACACACCAAACATTTCAGAGAACCGTCTTTATTTCTTAACGATTTATAACATATTATACAATCCAACGGCATTGTAGATAAACGTAATTGCTATCATCAACCACAACAATCTGATAAAATATCATTCAATTACGGACTATATTAATAGTATGCGTATAATGACAGAAACTTTTACAAAACTGATATACATGTAAACAAAAAATATTATAGTGGCGTGTTGTGGCTTGGTGGTTGGCCTCAGTCACAAACGCTTTCTGAAGTCAAGCATCAGCCGGTGTCGCTAGTTACCGGATGGATGACCATCCGGGTTTTATAGTGACAAATCCTCGACACATATGCATGTGTTCCCCTACAGTTAAAAACTACTAAATAACCTTCAGGATAATTACCATATGGATGTTAAAGCCTCAACTCAATAAAAAAGTGAAAAAAAATGAATCATTTTAATATTATACTGATAAAATGATAAACTTCGATGTAAGTACGGAGAACAAACGCACGACTTGCCTCATCGAAGCCAGAATTGAACTGAAAGTGTTTTGCTGACTTTAATTTAACTGTGACATTTCGCGCTACACCAAGCGTTACAACATACAGTTACACTACGGATGTTTGTCGAGCAATATTTAAAGTGGCGTATAGTAGTCAAACGTTTTACGGTCCTGCAGGTGTACATTTCAGGATGCAGTATAATATTGTCATCTCAGTCAGATGAACGACGACTGTATAAAGAGATATTACGTTTGATTTGAATTTTTCCAAGCATTCAAAAAACTATGAAATTTCGACTAGAACTCTTTTTCCCGAGCGCTGAAACGTCTGACCATCGGTGGAGGAGTTATCAAGTGCGCATGCTATATTCTCGCAGTTTCCTTCGGATTTTGCACACAACTCAATTGGACACCGGACGTTTGGAAAAAGTTTTAAGCTACGCGATAATATAAAGTTTTGGTCCTGTTGCCCAGTTCAAAAACCACCCTTCCTAGTGCGCACCCCTTATTGAACGAGTGGGCACCGATGCTCGGAGATAACTTACGTGTAACAGCTAGTTTACACAACTACCGATCGTAAGTAAGTGGCGAAATCGAGTGGCGTTCTACGTACTCACGGATCGGATATATCCATATTATGCATAGGTACTTGCACAAAACGAATTTTAAAATAATAATAATAACAATATAATATAAACTTAAACACCGTTGGGTGCTTTGTGGATGGCACTTACGAGTGGGTGAAAGGTTATAGTGTAATAATATACATATTATAGCGGACTAGACTATATTATATTATCTTAATATAATATATATTATATCATTGAAAGGTCAACGATTTTCACTTTTCATAATATCAAAAGTAAACCCCTTTTACCGACCTAACTGCAATGGTATGAACTATAAATTACGATGAATTAGGTTAAGTTTCAGTAGGCAGTCAACTCAGGTTGAAACTCAATTGAAACAATTTTATAAAATGTCTACGACAACCTCGCACACATGATAATAATATAACATACCTTCCCAGCCCATGCAAATTTCATAAATTCCATAAAGTATACAACTAATGAAATATCCCAATGTATTTTTGATTTTTCATAGGAAGAAGTATCGTGCAAATTTGGGGATAGGTCTTGAATTTTCATACGAATTCTCTGCTAATGTATTGCACAATTTGTTATTGATTCTACATTTGGTAATATTGTCACATTTTAATGTATAACTAAATCGCGTATTTATAGTTCATTATTGAGATTTATTACAGATACGATACATGATATGGACAGAAAATCAATTGGTTTTAATGGTGAAATATAGTAGACATATATAATCGCCGTTTTCAGTGAATAGAACATATTAATTTTTTTTCCAAAAAAAAAACCAATTAATCGGATAAAATAGTTGGAGATAGATTTTAATTCGTAATTGATACTTAGGATGACTTTTTCATTATTTGATTATTTAATTTAACTATACATTATCAATGTGTAAAATATATTGAATTTTTATATTTTAAAACCAAAAATAACTAAGAGGGGTTAAATTTTATAGTCTAGAACAGTGAGGTTTATAGTCGATTATAATTAACTTAACGCTTGTATGATGTACACCCTATTGGTACGTTATGGTTAAAATAATGTCCATTTTAAATTTCCGAACTTACAGAGTTATTGATTTAGATTTGTCTACAAGATCGTATGTGAAAAAATAATATTAGTACTAGGCATGTAACCATAAGCTATAGGTGCCTCCTAGAATTATAAAAATAATTTTTTATAATACTAATTGGAGACTCATTTAGCCCAAAAAAACACTAATTGTCCAATAGTTAATAATATATAGTGTTATATACAAAATCGTTGATGTGTTTAAATTTAAATAGCTTAATGATTTTGTTATAAGTGAAAGAAATAGATATAGAAAGAGAGTCATACGAGTGCACAAAAGAGACGATAAAGTGAAGATTATAAGAAGAGTGAAAAAAAAATAATATAAATATTAGCTTTCTTAATAACTGCAATCCATGATATTTTTTTACAGTACAAATGATCGAGTAGGGGGTTTAACAGAGTGCACAGAATAACTTTTTAAATCAATTTAAAATCTAGCCAAATGGGTACGAATTACGGAAGTGATTGAGAAACTCAATTTTTAACATCTAAAAGTAACAAAATAAAGAAAACGAATTTTTTGAAACAAACTATTTAGTTATTTTTACTCAAAATTCTTGTCATTAAATCAAAATTATCTAATACGTACCTAATGAATAGTCCTAAAAGTTTTTTGCTACTCTTGGTCAATTCAGATGGAAATAAAAAAAATATATATATTATGCTGTACAACATGATATATATTATTCAATATTGTAAACTAATTAATATTTTCACTTGAAAAAATACTTATATGGATAACTTATAAATATGTATTTTTACTTTTAAGTAAATGTGCCTATAATATACCTAGGTAGCAACTTTAATTAATTCGATACACTGCCCATATTTATAGATTATAACGGATATTTTAAACATTGTTTTTGATTGTCTTTATGGACTTTTTATCAAATGAATTAATGGTTTTTCAATTTTCTCATCACTTAAAAAAAAATATTCTTTCATCTGGTATGGGTGATGTTGCTATCTTCCTATTCAGCAAATGTCAATATGCATTAACGCGTCCTTTTAAATTTTGTTCAATTTATCTCGGTTGCTAAACTTATTCCGTGTTTTGAAGAAGTTGACTTTGTTCGTTGTATTTTCGAATCTGGTACTTCTTCGAATGCTAAAATTGGAGAGAACTGTTTGTATTCTTTTACCGAACGTTACTCAGGAATACAGGACTTTTTCAATTTAGAAAAAAACTTAATAAAAGCAATTGTTGTCAAAAAATGTTTAAATATTTCAAAATAAATAATATAGACACCATAAAATCACACAAGAGTGCACAGATTGATATTTTTTTTGGTAAAAACAGAAATACACATACAGTTTATTTTATCAGACATTTATGATAAAATAATTCTGTTTTATCTCAACGAGATTATTAGTTTGTTTCATTAACATTTATAAGTTTTAACGTAGAGTATTTCATCGATAAATTTTTATTTTTTATATTATATTAACCTACATAAAGATATTCGCTATCCAAGACGATAGTTTATGGATCATAATATTATGTTGTATTTACGTACTTATAATTTATCGGCATTACCTAAATGTACATATTTTTTTTATTTTATGGCAGCCATATTTTACTGACAACAAAATAGTGTTATTAATTTATTATGTTTTATGGAAAAATACATTTATTTACATATGCGTATCTTATTCTGTAAAATGTGATAAAAATTTTAATTTTGTTTTTTTCAATTAAATTTTAAAAATTGAACTTTTTTAAGTACGTTAGTTGAATGTTTACCTTTTAGTTATTTAATCATGTTCAAGAGTTAATAATATTGACCAGTTGAGACGACGGAGACTATGCTGATAGTATCTATTTAGTTCCGTACCTTCCTTGTCAGTAGTTGCCTTGCTATAATTAAATAACCACTTGGCAATTGGTGAGTATTTAATCGAAAAATAAAACCAGTAATGAATTGATATAATACAAATTTACATGAGAAAATATATCAGTGTTATATAGAATTATAACTAGTAGACAGTAGACAGTGTAGTTAGATAATAAGAATATTTTATAAATGAAAAAATAATTTCTACTGTTTAGTTGAAACAACAAACTCCTCATCACTTAGCTTACAAAATTGTAATATGCAATTATAATATGATTGTTAGGTATAGGAACAAACAATAAAGAAACCATACATTTTCTGAGGGGATCCGTAATGCATATTTTTGTTTTATACCCATAGAATATTATTATTTATATTATGTCGAATAAAGTGCATCATTCTATTATGATATGAATACTCGAATTCATCTCACTATGTACTGCAGACAATAATTATCATAGTGGTTAACATGTTGTCCCGACGGTGTCCATACTGTTCGTGTGTCATTAACATTATTGCGTTTGCGGTCATGATCACGCGACCATGGTATCGTCGATTAGTTTACAGAATACTAAATCAACGGACTTTTTTTGCTAAGAATTATATTATAATCATCATCGTACAATTTATTACTGTTTAACGTCTCATTTAATGTTCCATCATTGTTTCGACCAAGACGTTTTGTACGGCGACGAGGTTGTGAAGTAGCCAGTAGCTATAATTAGCTATTATCTATAATTTTATTCTCGTCCAGATGTGCATATTATTATTACAAATGTATATTCTACCATTTTGAATCGATTTCGTTTTGAAAGCAACTTATGGCTTATTGCCGGTTTAATATAAATTAGAATACGTTTCAGTGATCCGGAATCCTTTACAAATTATTTAACCACATAAATTATTTCTATCAAATTCAATAATGTTTAAAACGTTAATTATTTTCACTTACGTTACACAGTACCAATCCGAGAATCCAACTTATGAAATCGCGTTGTAATGCGCGGAAAACGCATTACCGTATCTAAGTTTGTAATTACAAAATTTGTGTGTAATTTAATTTAACATTTTTCAATATTTTGTTTTTGCCTCTGCAGCGTCTCGTTTGAAATTCATGAACGTCGGCACACTAGCTTTTCCCAACTTGGTTTACATCTTCGCGATTTCATTTAGTAGCAACAGTTAATACTTAATACTAAATTTAAATTAATTATACCCGTTTATATATGAACTGTTTAAATGTTTAATGTTATATGATATAGAATTAATGTTGTATCAATGTTATATACATGCAGTGTTGAGACTTATCTAGATAAAAAATTACTCATATATTATCGTTTCTAGATAACTATTGTGTCATTTTACTATGGTTTATATAAGATGACACATTTACCTATCTAGATACATTTTATTTAAACCATATTAATTATTCATGAATATTATTCATTTTATTTACTAAAATCGTTTTATCGGAACACTAAACAATTAGTTAATAATATTACTATATTAGGTACTATGATATGTACTTATTAGTTATGAACTATTAGTTACTTTATGTTCACGTATGTAATAAAGTAAATTTGTTTTTTTTCAAATATAACACAAATTATTTTTATGTATCATATTATCTAGATAAAAGTTGGATTACCGTTATCTGTATCTATAAAAAGTTATACAAAATTATTTGTATCTTATCTAGATGAAAATTTCACTATCTATTCTCAACATTAAATACATGCCATCATATTTTGAGCTTGATTTACACTTTAGTCTTCATTAATTGATTTTTAAATCCAAAAATAATCCAAAATACAGTGCGGCATTTATGTAATTTAATTATCGTATTGTTTACCTATATTCATTGGCACACTCCATGCAACTGTTCTTTCAATTAAAAAATAAACCTTCATAAATTTAATTTCGTAAAGAATAATGTTGATTTTTAGTTTATCTTTTTTTAATCATTTAATAATGTTATTGAGATATCCTAAAATAAATGTTCATTTAAAAAAATCCTGTTCATACCCGTATATTTTAAGGTACAAAATTATTATTTAAAAACTATGGGTCGAAACAATTATGGAATTATATCAGTACCTATATAGAATATTAAATATTTATGCCCGATTTTTTTTGTTGGTCGTGAATAAAATTTTGATTTGGTGAATGGGACCATTAGTATTACATCATATTGTAATATAAATATACATGACATTTAAAAGCGAAAATATTTTAGTATATTAAACTATATAGTGTTTAACAGATAAGTACTCAATATATAATATAAAATAGTATAACAAATGTATAGTATAGTTACATATATTTTACAAAACGGTTTGTTTTTTGTATGATTTGATTGTTATAAATCATCTATTAAATTGACATTCATAGATTTCATAAATAATTAAAAACAATTTTATGAAATAAATATTAATCCATTATAATCACGGAAGTATATGATTTAATTTTAGACAGGTTATTTATGTATAAATATATATAAATTGTAATTATTAATATAAAATCGTTGTCTAATTGAATTTATAGTTATTTTGCAAGTTCCCTTTTTCATTAGAACCTGGCTATTAAATACCTTATAATTCAATTTTTTAAATTATTCAAACTTAATTTACATTATTATCCAGAGAGTTATTTTTTTTATGGAAATATCTATATTCATTCACTATCTATCTAATATCTGGCATACGGTTTAGTGGTTAAAATAATCCAAATTAAGCTAATTATAAAATTAAAAAATATACTTTGAGACAAATAGTTTTCTCATTTTTTTTGGATTACTCAGGTATACTTATAATAAGAATGAATGGCAATAATGGCAACATTTTAAAATCAAAATCTTTTTTGAATTTTTGATAAATATATCTCATTTAAAATATTATTGTTTCCTATGTGAAAACTAATCTTTTTTAACATTTGATGAATAAGAAAAAGAAACATATTATTATTCCTACAATCATTTTATTATGGAACATTTTGTTAAGTTAAAAAAAAAAACCATAACAAAAACAACAACAAAACTAGTTTATGCCTAACTAGTAGGCATAAACTATCAACAACTCTCAATGTATGCGTGGTTCATAAAAAAAAAAAATTCCCTCCATATAAATAGCTAGAATACATTACATTATCAAAATTAAAGAAGTATAACATTTTTTGTAGTTCACTGTTTACCCACCTAAATGTTGTAATATGTATAGTGTATACTAATGAAAAAAAGTCTCTTTTTCTAACGGTAAATACAACGAAAAATTCTCAAAATCCCATTGAAATGAAAAACCACACAAAAAACCACACTACGGTTTTGTTTCATTCAAATCGTACTTCTGGATAAGTTTATATGGGTAGTCACGCTCGTGTATTTTTTTCATTGGAAATAAGCATTAAGCCTACTAACAATTGAACAAAGTAAATGAATAACATATTTGACACTTGAGAATTAGAACGACATACAATCTACATCCCAATAAATATAATGACATAAACGACGAATATTTTACACTGGGTACAATATGGTTCCACTCAGAATTGTTTTTCGAATGTAATGATTTATCATTAAATTCAAATACAGGCATTACCGTTTGCGCCCGGAATGACAGTGTTATAATATTACGTAACTATATCACCAGAATATTATAATTAGTGGCAGTACCGCCGACCGCTCCTTGCACCTCCAACCTCTCGACCCACACCACACTTACGTATATACAAACCCAGCATGCACTATCTGTTTTTTTCCTCACTTATCATTATATTGAATTTCGTGTTGTTAATTATTATGATGTTATATGAGAATAGGAAGTACTGTTCCGCAGACGCATGACGTCGTCACCTTATAAAGTTTTCGGTCGTCTAATCGGAATCCTTTTTTAGAGTGTGCACTAATCGTGGCTTATTATTATTATACTACATATTTTCTATATACGTAAGCGCTACTCGTCCTTATTCTTATATTGTGTGCAAGGCGTGAACCTCTCTGTATTAGTTTTTACGTGTGCGCTAATCGCCGTTTTTATATTATTATACATATTGTCGCGAATCAGCATGTAGTTTGTTTATTATTGTCGACGCCAGTCGTCATATTATTATGATTTGTGATTTGTTAATTATAATATTATTAAGGTACAGGTGTTGCAGCTGCCCAGTATGCGCACCAAAAATTGAGAGTTTTATTTTATTATTAATTTAAATATTATATGTATCGATTGTGCCAAACAGGCAAGATAAATTGCCCGTTAATTATTAATTAATATATCCTTATTCTGTTGGGCCAGGAGAGCCATAATATTATATAATATTTATCTTTAATTTGTTGAGCCAGTAGGTCTATATATTTATTATTATTATATAATTGTTTTTTGAGCCAGTCCGGCTATATATTTATTATCATTATATAATTGTTTCATCAATAAACAACGAAGCTTATATTTAATTTCCATTACTTGAGTTACCTTGTAAATTAGCTATAAGTATACATATTATATACTCACATACACATCCCATCTACTCACTAGCATTCACAAGATTTGCTCGGCGAATCTGGCCACCTTCTGTTGAATGTTAATACCTGTATACACACAATACAATATGTCAGTCGGTGTGTGATATGAGTGCGTGACGAAGTATTTTGGTGACCGGGCCCACGCCCTATTGTTGCTCGTTCTCGGCGAGAACAATTACAGTTGCCACCTCAATGGCGAGATACACTTGACACCTACAAATATACTGTAGACTGACTTCCCCAATTTATATTATATTCATTCAAGTTTTAATAAATGTTTTTTAGTAACTTCAAAAGACCATATTGTTTTAAGAAACTCAATTATTTTTTTATTTAATTGAATTCCCATACCGATTCAATTTATTTTTCAAAACATTTTTGATTTAATTGAGAAACAGGTGATTTTTTTTATAAACTTTGCTGTAAATAAACCAAAGGTTTAATGAGTAGTTTCCGAGTATTAAACTTAATGTATATATTAAGAATCCTGCACGATATTCCAAAAGTTTTAAAAGACATGGAGGCTTTGATGACTTAAAAATCAAAGTATATTTTAATATTACTACCTTAATATATCTAAGAATAATTTATACCTACTAAACTCAATAATAATTATATTTTATATTTTATGTAAACCAATTATTACAGGCAATTTTTCAATTTTTCAGATACTAAGTATTCATTCAAATTTTAGTATTATACATCAATATTATATTATAACATTTATAAAACTCATCGGCGAAATAAGATCAAATTAATCACAAATAGACGTTCGTATCGCTAAAGGATTTGATAAATCGTTCGAAAATCTGAGAAATACATTATTAAAGGATAAAACTGAGTTCATGTTTAGTTACATGTGCGTTTTAAGTGTTCAAGAAAAACGTAAAACTTAAGTTATTTTGCAAGCTTTAAATACATTTTAGGAAGTCATGTTTTTAATGTAATAAAACTATTTGCTTTGGAAAGATATTATGAAAATATTATTATTTGTTTTTGTCGAATATTTACAATATTTAACCGGTAACTGGTTTAATTTAACCTATTTAAAGGTTATTCACAATACCGTAATTATACTGAACAATACTTGGTTTCTTGGGTTACACTCATTTTTTTGGTTATATTTAATTTTCTTTTCTTTTAAGTTTTTAATAGTTAAACAATGCTCACATTGCTGCAAAAAATTGAAATTGTATTATTTTCTACTTTTAATGTCAATGAATATAAAGAATGCATTTGTGTTTCATATATATTCAAAATATATCTAACTTTGAACAAAAAGTTTATTATAATTAATAAATATATTATAATTGATTAGATTAGAGTGATGTACTGACAAAGTGTATGCAAATTTTGTGAACATTGTATCTTTCGTAATTAAACTTTAACCTAGAGACGCGTAGTGACAACTAACCCTGGGAACTATGGAATACCAGTAGTATAAATAATATAAACAGGAATTGATAGCTATTAAAACATTCAATAATAATAATAATTTTTTACCAAAATAAATTACATTAATATAATGGTACAACACATTACAAATGTATTTCTCATTGAATTGGATACCTACAAGATATTTATTGTTGAATAATTTAAATTTACTTTAGGTAAGATAATATTATTACATACATATCTGTTAATCAGTTAACTGGAAAATTTGCCTTATTTATAGGTTTTCAGTTGGATTTTAACTGTTTTCGGATTTAAGCTCTGCAGAAGTACTTACATTTCATAACGATGTGTCAACAATAAATCATTTTTAATTAGATGTTTTTATAAAGTACAAATTATTATAATATTACTATGTTTTATGAACAGTAAAATTACTTGACCAAATATTTTAGAATCAATGTGGTTTTAATATTAAAATGTTTAAAATATATGACCATAAATTGTAATCATAATACTTTATATTATGGTTATATTATATTTATTTATATTTATTTTTTCATCACCAAAATAGAAACGCATCTTTAAATATTTGCTTTAATTATTAATATATGCCAAGAGAAAAGTTAAGCGTTGTTGAATGTCCAAAAATTAGAAAGTAAATATTTATGGAAATGTCATAAACTCATTAAGATCTTGTTAAAAACAACATTTATTTTAACTACCTCATCAATGTTAATGTGATAAAACGCATTTAGCTTCAATAAAATTAAGTAGTTTACTGACTTATTATTTTAAATATTTTAAATTACCAAAACAGTCTATAAAGTTAGAGAGCGTCAAGTGCGCCCGCAGGATAAAATCCCACACGGGGCAAGATGAAAATTACCTAAAAGTTATAATCTAATATTAGTTATAGTAATATTGATATTATATCAAGTGCAATTATCAAACAATTGCAAGATTTTTTAATGAGGCAATGGCTTTTTTATGGCTACAAGGCGTAAAGTACGAAAACGTTCTTTTGTTCTTAACCGCTGTTCCGTATAAGTTTAAAGCTGGAAAAATCTATTTTATCTGAAAATATTAAATTGAACCTGTGTAGCACAAGGATCCCATTGTGTAGCTTATACAGTTAGATTACAGTTTCCCTTGGTTGATTCATTAATCGTGACTGTAAAAAGGGTATTTCTAAAAGCTCCTAGTAGAGTACTAAATTGTAAGGAATCATATCCTAATTTATACCTTCCACCTGAGCCAATCGTTACTCAGTGCGGTACTTGGTTAGCAGCAGTCATATACTATATTCTTACAATTTGAAATTCCAATTTATAGAGGAGTATAGTGTATTTTATACTTAGAATCCATAAAAGTAAAAAAAAAATCAACGCCGTTAAACGCAATACATTTTTTACTCCAAAATGTTCTATTATTGCTATCTACGTATACTACTATAATGTACAAACACTGCAATCAAATTGTACTGGTTAAAAGCTAGTGTGGTGGTCTAGAAGTGTGAACACCATAATAATTATGGTAAAATATTTTAATTAACATAGTACGTCCAACTAGAAATGTATGAATAAAAGAACCGTTTGTATAAACGCCATTAACGGAAGTTTATATATAATAAGCCACTGTACTTAAATATAGCTGTTATAATTATACGTATATACACGATGCTAAATATTTTAGAAACATAAATATTATTTTAGATTCTGAGCGAGCGGTGCGATTTAAAAATTTTTTTTTTTGTGTCTGTGTTCACGAAATGTATTCAAAAAATGCTTTGATTTTCAGCTCTAGGGATGGTTTCTGGTTGCAAATTAAAAATTCCACAAATTATGATATTTTGAAATGCAATGTTTTTGGCAAAAATTAATTTAACTTACAGCATTTATAATAGTTAATTAATTTACTTTAAAATTTAACTAATATAGACTGACGAACAACCGTCTAGACACCTCCTCCCTCCTTATAGTTGCGACCCTGGTATCCACTCAGAATCGTTTTTCGTAAACAATGATTTTGTATCATTGACTTCAAATTTAACATATCCATTACAGTGACCTACTTGACATTGACATCTATAAACTGTTTCGCAATGTGGTACTCAATTGCCTACCTTTTTTAATTTATATTGATGTTAAAAGGTTTTAAACCTTATAATTATTCTTTTGATTTTAAGTATTTTGTTGGTTATTATCAGATAATGAGTTACACTTAACCCTTTAACTTGTAAGTACCAAACTATGATTCTGAGTCGATTAATTGCAGGTGCCGATTACCTATATCATTATGAACTAACTTGACGTTACATTGTTTTTAATATATTTGAAGTTAAGCTGTACTGAAAATAAACCATATTTAAATGTATAATTTTTTTACAATACCTTATATATTATTAGATAAACTATGCTTAAAACCAATATTTTTCATTTAAAATGTAACGAATTTATTAATATAATGATTAGATTAATGGGTATTATGTTGTTTAAATCATAATCACTTAAACGTAACAATATAGGTACCTAAAGGTATCGAACGCTATAAATTATAAAAATATATTTTGTGTTATTAATAATACTTTCTTTAATTATATTCCACATTGTGATTGTTCTTTTATATTATGAATAAAAATACAATTTGTCTTTTTTTCTTCATTGAAGACTGAATTCCATAGTAACATTATAAATGTATTATTGTCGAATCTTGTTTGATGAAATACGTACATTGATGTCCGTAAACTGAGTCTCTGTAAGTAGGTAGCAGTGTTAATACGTCATAAACTTGCAACGAAACAGTATCCGCCCTTTATTCATGATATTGTACAAAATTACGAGAAAAATAAATAGTAATAGGCCAATAAAATATTACGAGTATAATATTTTGTAAAATTAAACTCCGCAAAAGATTATATTTTAGAGAGTTTTAAATTAGATTTCCAGGAATATAACCAAACACATTAAATGGCAAAATAATAATGAAAAAAATACTCATACCATTAAGGCCTTAATATATAATATTACATAATAAACGATTGTTATAAGTTAAGCGATAAATGATAATCCATGTTTACTCAAGTCACCGTTCGGTGTATGTTATTTATCACAAGAACATTGATAATAGTTCTATAATATATATATAATATATATATATATTTATATACATACATTGTGTGTATACATTAATACATTTAGTTATTATGTTTTATAATATTGTTGCCATTCCTACGTGATCGCAACAAATTTCGTTCGAGGCACTTGTTTTAATTAAATCATGCATTTATCAGTTAATATGTAGGCAATTAATAACTATTTATATGCTATTTTGTTATAGTGAGAACTTTGCTTATGACGAATACTATTATGAAACTTCACGAAGTCGTAGATCAGACGTAAGTGGCAATCTTGAGCACGCGTCAGCTAGCTGCACAATATAGAGTAATAATAATAATTGTAATTATTTTAAGGTCACCGTGAAACAGATGCAGTGGTGTATTATATTAAATGTGTTTCTCAAAATCTGGGATATAATGCCTGGTAACGGGCTGGGGGGGTATTGGCTGGCGGAGGGGTACACTTGAAGTGGAAATACCTGCCTGTGACCTATACCACCCTTCGCCCGAGCAAAAAATTTGACGACCATCCATTAACTCCGCGAAACGATCGATCAGCGGCGTAGGTAGTACATTGTACTGTATATAATATGTATGAAACGGCTCTGAGAATTTTGATTTTTGACGAGTCCGCGGTCCGCGAGGGTTATTCAGCCGCGAACGATCAAAAGTATGTCGCCGAACGCGATTCGTCGTGGTCACAATAATATTATATTATAACGCTGCACATTCCGGTTGATTTCTATTATATATTATCCATACGTTTTTGGCGGATTTTATTATCAACTACGATGTATATGGATAACTCAAGAGTTGTTTTCGTATACGAAACGTCGCTTTAATAATGCAATTAGTTCGATCGAGTGTTTGCGCTAAACTCGGGTACTGTGTATCGCGTCATATGGTCTTAACTATAGTAAAAAATATGAAACAGGATTGTAAATTATATTTTAACAGTGCATTTATAATATCATGAGCAGCGGTAACCAAGAGCCTTTGTCCCATGGTATTATTGTTGAACATACAGCTGTACTGAAACAACTATGTCGCCGAAACATACGTACCTATAATATAATAATATGTCACTAAAGTTTAGCTTTTTCATTACTCCCGAATGCGTCTAAAACTAGATGCCAAATTAAATAATGGTGTGTGTGTGTACAAAACTTCCAAGAGAACTAACTGTAGTTTGGTTAAATGAACTGGGACTGTATTAGGGCCGAGGTTCTAAAACAAATATTAGCCAATTACCTAACCTACGATTTAAAAAAGAAAAATATCTTTCTCTAGCTACATTTCTAATTAAAACCTTTGTATGACGTACCATTTGTTATATATACAAACAATAAAATGGCTTATCAAATAAGCCTACACCAAAAGTACGTTAAATAAACATTTATACTACACGAGTTCCCTGTTTACATTTGTTTTAAAGTTATAAGACTTTTCACCGATTCGTAATAGGTAAATTTTTAATTAGTTAAGAAAATATCAACATTAATTAATTTTCTTTGAGATATTATTAATCAGTATGCACTTAAATTTTAAATAAAGAGAAAAACTGTTTATGGCTAAATAATATTATTATAATGCAAACGTCTAGAAATATGAAAGACCTACACTTTTTTTCAGAAAATATACATGTATAATTTTAGTACATTCTACAAATAGTTAATATAATAATATGTAATGTACATAAATAAAAAAAATTAAATAAATACATATAAAACACGTTAAAAGGGGTAGGGGGTAGTTAAAACTATTTAACCCCCTGGATCCGTGCCTGGTTTTCACCTAGCCATCCAAGTAAGTTTATATATAAACATATGTTGTATAATGTACATAGAAATATTATTCTTACTTAATGTTTGTTTTTTTAAAAAAATTATGTTTCATTAAAACAATATCAATATAAAGCGAGGCACACTTTATATATTATAGTTAAATTTTTTCAAACGCAAAATGTTTATTATTTTGGATTATTCATTAACTATGGGGTAAAATTGTAAAGTCGTACGATACCTAAGTCTTACTCCACTGAAACTGATATAAAATACAATTTGAAAATAGTTAATATATTTCAGATACAGTTTTTTATTATGATTTTTATTTGTGTAACATTCAAAAAATATATAAATGACGTTGTACATTATTTTAAGTTTTTAAGAGTTGAGTTTTTTAGAGGAGAAACTATATCTCTTTACGATTTTTTAACAAACCACTAAGTAGCTGGAAACAAATAACTACACTTTGTTGAACAGAATTCCTAAAAAATTATTGTTTCCCCGTCCAATAGCAAAGTTATATTAAAAACTAAAAAAAAGTTTAAAAATGTAAGTAATAAAGTTGTTTTGTTTGTGTTATTCTGCAGGATTCGTTAATTTTAGGTTCACGTCAGAGTATACCTAAATATAATAATATATTGGTTTAGTCGACCAAGCTGTGCATTGATATACAATACTTCGGTACAATATGTAAACTGATCAATGTTCATAATGACTATTTATTTTTTCTTCTCTTAAACATGATAAACAAATAGTTTTTAGTGCGTAATTCAATCGAAATTGAAACGAATGACTATAGTCTCACAATGTATGCAGTGCAAATAATAACAAAAGGAACTATATTGTCGTTGTGGATATAAATCGCACCGTGTGCGGAGTATCAATACAGACAAATTAGTCTCCCGCGGGCTTTGCATAATATCATAATATTGTTATTGTAGTTGTTCGGGAAACACGATGTCGCGAAGGTCAAAATCAAAGACGGGTCACGTCACAATTATTATTATTTCGATTCGTGACCGCCGCCCAGTTCGTGCACTGACGAGATGCGTAAGATCGACATAATAATATTTTGTTTTGTGTTCTCTTCGTTTATTCTCGTGCCCATTGCCGTCATCGACGTGGGTAATGCCAAACATTCCTGTCCACGATATCCCCATATAATTTATGATTATTCTCTGACCCCCGAGGGGGTGGCGGTAGGGGGGACTCAGACAGAAATATTACGTAATCGAGCGTTTAGGTGCAACGATATACAATATTATAGTATTATACCCATAAAAACGCAGACAAAATATGTCGGTAACCGTTATGTCGCGTCCGGACATAACTTATCAACCAGACATCAAAAACAATACAAATTTTTTTCAACCGAAATAATAATTTTTTTTTTTATACCCCTACAGGATGATTGACGTCGCGGGTCGTACTATTGGACGGCAGTTGTAGCGGAGGCGGCGGTGGCGCCGGCAGGACTGTGGACGCGATGTGCGTCGTGAGGGGCGACCGTTACTGTTAGCGTTGTCGCCGCCACCGTCGCCGTCGGCCGCCCGGGCAGCGGTGGTGACGGCGATCATGGTGCCGCCGTGGTGGCTGCTGGTGGCGTTCGTGTTCGGTGGCGTCAGCGCCGCGCTCACGTCCAGCCGGGTGGTGCGCACCAAGTACGGGGACGTGAGCGGCGTGATCGTGACGCCCGACAACCGGCGGCTGGACGCGGTCGAGGTGTTCCGTGGCGTGCCATACGCCTCGCCACCGGTCGGCTCGCTTCGGTTCATGCCGCCGGTCACCGGTTCGCTGTGGTCGGGCGTCAAAGTGGCCGACCGGTTCGGGCCGGTGTGCCCGCAGCGGCTGCCCAACGTGTCCGACGAGACGGCCGCTCTGAAGACGATGGCCCGCGGCCGCATGCAGTACCTGCGCCGGCTGCTGCCCTACCTGCAGAACCAGAGCGAGGACTGCCTGTACCTGAACATCTACGCCCCGGCCCAAGGTAAGTGAATTGTGCCCCTCCCCCTCAAAAAAAGGCGACCACGAAAGCAGTGGTCGTTATCGTCGAGGGTGTTTGGCGGTCATTGTGCGTAGTCGATGCTCGCGCAAACCTATTTAAACTTTAACGGATTTGGTGTGCAGGGTTTCAAACCCCGGGTTATTTATTTTAGTCGGGTAGATCGTCAGACATTGGTCGCCAACGGACCAATTTGGCTCCACAGACTTCGAACCACATCCGAAGGTTTCTTGAACAAATTCGTATACGACAGATTTAAAATACTTTTCGATGTTTTGTTCTATTTCTAATCCATCCCAATATTTCTTTCAATATCTTATGCGTATCCTGGAAGTTATTGAGAAGTTATTACAATATTTTAATTGGACGATTTGATGAATGTCTATTCTTATTTGACTGCTGCTTACTAAATCCGTGCTTGTGACGTAACAAAACTTAAATGACCTTTACGTGGCGAACGTAGGTTACTTATAGCTTATGTGGTTCTATAGTTTTTCTACACGATAATATTTTCCGATACTGATTAGAACCATCGTCGTTCATTACTACTACTATAACTTCTACTGCTACTACCTACACACATGATTTACTAAATTATTATGATGTTCTGTCAACTCGGAGCCAGATCAAAAACATCAACAGGCCTATAGACTTAATTTTCATAGATATTGATATCATCATACTGTACGATATTAGGCGTGTTGATCGTGTCGATCGATTGACTTACGTATAACTTTAAATCTTCTATTGGAGTGTACACATGCCAAATTAAGTGCTCTGCTTCCTCTTGTGAATGACTATAATACAACTAAAGCCATGGCACTTTACTATATACTAATTGTCGGGTATAGATAGAGCATTCATATTTTGTTCCTCATCGTGCAATTCGTCTGAAAGGAGCATTGTAACTAGTACGTCGAAAGTTCTAAACCGAATGGTGTATAATTCCGATGGCAATGCACTTAGCAAACGAGTTATTTGTGTTCGTTTGAAGTAAGTTTCAGCATACGAATTCACATGCCTAATCACTATTATAATTACGTAAGTTCTCAATCTATTACTGCATATCATGGCATACATATAATATATTAAGAATACAATGATAATATTATAATTACATAATCTGTATAAGCTTTTCGCTATTTTCACCTACGTGACGGATTTCACGTTTTCGAGACGGTGATTACAAGGGTTTCCGGAACTGCAATTATACGAATGTATAGTGACAAAACACTCGGATATTGATCGCCACGATTGGCACGGCAGTCAACTGAAATTGCTTACCTACCATTACACTTTGCGAGATCCCGTAGGTATCCCTACATATTACAAACGCTCTAACGATTTGCAGTATTTTTTTGTCCGGTGTGGCATCTTTAACCCGGTAATCTGTTGTAAAAACGTGAACATTGTGGCGATTCATTAGTAATAATTATACAATTGTATTCCGGACACCCGTCTATAGTAGTTCGGTGGGACTTATAAAACCGTTTGACGGTTCACGCTTTTAAAACCACTATCAAGTCCCGTAGCGCCGTTCCATATGATATTATGATTATTATTATTATTATTATTATTATTATTATTATTATTATTATTAGTATCCCTTGTCCCGGAAAACCGTACTTCCACTAATTAAGCCCCGACGTGTACGCGATGTAATTATTTCGGGTAGATCACATTATAGTTTAGATTTTTAACGCCGATATGCAGTGAACTCGGTCGTATTAATAACACACGCATTCCGGCGTTTCGACGATAACACAGGGGAGTTATGGTGGTGTTTTTTTTTTCACAACACTCCCGTTTTTCACCTTCACCCCTCCCCCCTCCAAGCACTAGGTGTGCAACGTATGTGTATTTATGTATATAAAGTTTGAACACTCGAATTTTTCCCCAAACGCACGGCTGTTCGATTTTATCGTCTGCACGTCGAACGACCATATTGTTCTTGCGTGATTTAGGCATTAAAATTTACCAGAGTTTTATTCATAAAATAATAATCATAATAATAATAAATAGAACACGAACTATGCTACATGGTTTAGAATAATTATATTCATTACACTATTACAGTATTCATACAAACGGACTAGGTTCGTTCACGAGCAGTCGGCAATGAATAATAATAATATCGAATCGGTCCCGGTATGGTGGATATCGTGTAGCTTTTTGGGGTCGATGCACGAAAGTATAATAATATTATAGTTGTTGTGCCATGCAACATTTACTTATCATAAATCCGATGATGTGGCTTTTGAGGCTATTACCGTAGTTGTAGTACGGTCATCTCATAATGTATTCGAGACGATAGACGGATGTGCACGGAATAATTTGATAATAATAAATAATAAGTAATGCGAATACCACTTCAGCCATGCGCTCAACCGTTACGTATATGGATTTGTCTTTCTTTTGCTAAAACCACGGGTCACGTTAAATATTTTCGAACAGTATTTTTAAACAAAGCCCTTGTAATATTATGTTATTGGTCGCGTGCAAGAAAACAAACCAGAAACGCTATGGCCACAAAAGAAACGAATTTATTTAAATTCATTAATGAAAAACAAAATAAATATGATATTTCATACAACGGTTTATCAAAAAATAATATCGCAATATAAACTCACAATTATACATTTCAAGCTTAAAAAGAAAAAAACAATCCTTTTTAAATATACAACTATTATTGGTTTTTGTTAAGAAAATAATTCCATACGTTAGTATAAAACAGTTATTGATCACCCTAATCGATTAAATTATTTACTTATTTAAAAAAAAAGAAAAAAAACATTACTTAGATAAATACTTTACATGGAAATTAAATAAGCCATTGATATTGTGGTATATAAAAAAAACACGGGTTTATAAAATTGACCAGCGTATTATTATAATAAATAAATTGATGAATGGAAATTTGCTCAACCTGTAATATAAAAGTATATTGTATATTGTCAAATAATCAAGTCAAGAAAGGATGCTTATTCATACTACGAACAAAACAATAAGTCGTTAGTGTACAGAATTCTGATGTCTATATAATGGTACCTTTGTGAACAACTTTTAAGAGTTTAGCTTCGGACGAAACGCACATAATATTATTATTGTTACCATATATTGTCAAACAGTAATTTGCTATACGAAATTATATGTTTTTGTTCGCGATAAAGCACGATGTATAATATTAACTTGTCTTACTTGTAATATTATTATTACAATGGATGTTATGCCGTGTGCACGTTTTCCCTATTTTTATCTTTGACTTCTTTTTTTATTTTTATGCCATCGTTCACCCTCGCGTTTTTTTCCTTATACGTTTGACGAATTACATTCGATCGTTTAAAATGCAAATATTACATTCTACGCATGTAAACATCAGATGTTTTATACAACTTGTGGTGATCAACTGACAGAATTTCGGAACTGTTTCTAAAATATATTATATATATATACGCTTAAATATATGTATACCAGATGCGTCGCATTAGGAACATGAAACGTGATCGCTATTTTATGCTGGGTAATTTGCGGACTATATTACTTCACAAAAAAAAAGAAGAGAACAGAGAGCGTGTCTCGTGGATAGTCTTTACTGTTCGTTGGCTAAATAGTGGTTTAACAACAATATTCTTCTCTATCATCCGCTTAGAAATAACAGTAAAGCATCACAAAAATCAATTGATTTAATTCACCTACAGTCCATCCTAGATCATTGAAATCTTCGCTTTTATTTTTGTCCTCTTGAAAAGTAATTCTTTACCTATAATATGGTTTATATTTTAGGGATTATCAAGCTTTTTTAGCCTTTAAAATACTATTGAAAAATTGATACTGTAAAAATGTTCTGTTTCTCATATTTTATCACATCCTAGGAAATAAATTTAAGTCTTATACATATTATAATAATATTATATTGATTTATATTGATATTATAAAATGTAGTGAAAAAATGTCGACGGCTTAGTGCTGACTTTTTATAAGTAACAAAATTAAAATTGTGTCGGAGAGCTATTTTAAATTTTAACTTTTTTGACACCCGCTTAACTTTATCTTAACCTTATTTAATCAATCCGTTTTTCTGAATTGAAATTAACTTAAAATATATGTAGTTTCTTTTTAATATATAAATTGAATTCATGTAATATTTATTTAGTTATATTAATAGCATTTTTAAAAAAATTATATGGACTTAAAACTAAGTGACAAAACAAATTTGGATGGACATGGACTTATAATATAAAATGGACTTATAGCAATTACCTTTTGTAAACATTTTATTATATTTTCTTTTCTTTTCTAAATTGTATTTATATTTTTTTATCCGATATTACCCACAGGTACCTAATGCTCTATCATAAAATCATAATATTAACAATTTATTATATTATATTATTAATTTGAAATCATAATAATTCCAAGGGACGTCATTTAATGGTATGAACATATTAACTAGGCCTATGAAATGAACAGTCAAATCTCAGCTGATAAGTTTGATAACATTTATTGATATGCTATAATTATTCTTGCCATAATATTAATATTACAAGCAAGGCATCATAAGGGTAATAATACTCGTTACTTTATCAAAACGTGGGGATGATAAAAAACAAAATAATACTATCAGTGAACTTGTTTTTAATCAAACACAAAATATTATTAGTCCATTTATTTATGGTCAATGTTTATGCACCAATATAATAACTCCTACATCTGAAATATTTTAAATGTACTCATATAATAAGTCCGGACTTATAGATAACATGTAGGCAGTTAATAAATTGAGGAATACAAACAAAATTTATTTTAAGTCCAGACATATGATAAGTGTACGATGAAATAACTGTACAAGTATAAAAATTAAGGACTTTTAGTTAAAAGTTTAGGACTATTGGGCAAAGATAAACACGGTCAACTGCCATTCATTATAAGTGAAAATAGTAATTATCACATGAAATACTGGTTATAGAATACAAAGACCTTGTATAAAAATAAAGATAATTTAATTTTCTATCTACTGGTATCAAAAAGTGAATTTTGAAAAAATGGACTTATAACAAGTGTGCACTAAGCCATCGATGTACAACTTTAGCTAACCGATGCTTCACAAATTATGTTTTTACTGGCTCTTAGTGTTATTATCATGGCTCAGCAATTAAGTGATGGGAAAACTTTTTTTGGTTAATAACATATTGATAACACCCTAAGTAGTAAAACTTGGATAATATAATGATCTAGGTAGTGATAAATTTAGCAATTATATTTCAATTTTCAATTTCCTATGCCTTGCCAATTATTTTCAACTTAACGCAGCCTTTCCTTCCTCCGAACGAAAGTACTAGTAACTTTTAGGCCAATGTAGATTAATTTTGCTCCAACAAACTCACTTTATGGTGTAAACTCAGGAATTTCCTTAAACGAGCTAAGTTTGGTAGAGTCGTAAAGAACACAACAATAAATATTCTCCGGCACTATAACTATTAACTTTTGTAGAATTCGAGACACAGAAAAATTCAATGCACATCGATCTCTTAGTTTGTAGTTTCAAAAGTATTGCAGGGTTAAATTACCAAAAGTGTAAATTTCTTGAAAAATATTTTCTGTCCACCAGCAACTATAGGTAATATTTAAAATCAAATATTTATAACTGTTTTAATCGTATCAAGTCTATTACCCGTTGATCAATAATATTTTAATATTTTGTTTCTTCAATTATTATTACCTACTGAACAAAATCTATTAATATAGTAGGTACCTATACACTATTTTAGTAGCTGAGCACTCTTGATATAATGTAATAAATAACTCATTACTATATATTTTATCGATTTTGTATTTCATTTAGTTAGTTATTATTAAAATACATATACCTGGTTTGTATTATTTAATGAAAAAGATATGTTTTCTTTTTTTTTTATCTATATCTGCCTACTTTTAATATTTGATGATTAGATACGAAAAAATTGAGTGTCATTAATTTTTATTGAATAAACATTTACTTAATATAATGGTTACATACCAGATAACGACAATATCATGATCGTTGCTCGGTGTATAGGTTTTATAATAATATAATCACTGCAGCTTCAGGAATTGATGGGCTTCGTTGTGCAGCCCAGACTGATCAATACAAAATTGACTTCTCGTTAAAAAGCACCATTGGGAAATCATTCCAGAATGTCCTTTATAGGTCCATTCCTGGAACAGTTTTTAATATTTAAAGTGCGTTTTTCCGAAGATCCGGCCGAGACATTTTTTGGTTATAAGTAACAGCACCCCGTGTCAAAACGTAGGTGATAAAATACGGTCGCCAAGCAAATGGCTTGGAATACGTATACAGTATACACGTTCGGTCGCGGGGAACACGAAAACGATCGTTCCGTCGTCATAAACGCCCTATATAATGTCCGAAAGCCCCCCCACGCCCACCGCGAAATGGCTGCAGCTCGATTTTACGACACTGGGAAATGAAAAAAAAAAAAGAAAAACATAGCACGGAAAAAAATAAAAGACCCAGCGACAGCGGCGTTGATAATAATAATAATAATAATGATAATAAAAATAAAAATAATAATAACAGAACCGTCGTAGTGGCGCGCGTTTATGTGATATATAGGTGATGGTGGGGATTTGTACGAGAATGGCCCGAACGGACGAAGTGAATGTTTCGGACATTCGGGCGGCCTACGTCAATAATTTATGCTAGTGGAGGGGGGGCACTGAATGAATAAAGAAATCCTTGGCGTTTATCGGCAATGACAAACTGGTTTTACTTAGAATATTCATTCCCCCGTGAAAACCAATAGTTTCGGTTCGCGTTTATGGCTATATTTGATTGGTTTCTGTACCTGATGTGTGTGTGTGGAGAACGAAAAAAAAAGAAAAGGTAAAACGCGGCACAGAATAAACGATCGGGACAGAGAGGTTCGAGTGAAATTTTCAATCGTCTTTGCGCATCGTCTAATTGTGTTCAGTTTCGTTACTATCGTTATGAAGCCCGCGCCAAATTATTTGGCACCCCTCAACTTAAATTATGATTTTTTTTTTGCTATTTCGTTATTTTTATTTAAATATTATAAACAAATTATTCCATATGACTAAAATTAATTGTGTTATTGAATGTCGGTTGATATAAATAAACCGTTATTAGAGTAATATGTGACGGCCCTGATCATGTCGGTTCCCGAGACTATAGCCTCCTTAAGTAGGGCTCTGATTACTCGTTTCTGTTATTTGTATCTCGGATATCATGTACGCGTATTTTAGTTGTCACGAGCGCGTACGGACCAATGATTTCTGGTCTTCCGATCTCCCTTAAGTTTTTTACGTTCGAAACACTCGCGTGAGCACAGACGTCCTACTCTGTGTTCCATTCGGATTTCTGGCACGCGTCTCTCGACTGCATCTGCAGCGGCGGCTATACGGATTGCCGTGCACGTCGGTCGTAGGGGTGGTTTTCACTTGTACGGGGGTAGCGTACGGAGAAGTCATGGAGGGGGTGGCTGGCACCCGTGACCCATGATAATATGATAACGAACCGTTTTCCCCCGCACAATACAATTGACTGCGTGCGAGGGCTAATTGATGCAAATTAGAGGTTTCCACTTAATCATCTTATTCTAATGTACGATGTTAAGAGCAGAAAAGTTGATACCTCCACTGCAGTGGATTTTGCAGCGCACTATAATTCTATGGGATTTCGTATATAAACTGTTATATACATAGGTATTATATTATGCCGGCGTTAAGTAACCGAATAATAGGTTTGCGAAATATAATACGAACGGAACGCCAACCAGGTCACTGTATAACGTTATAATGATATTATGGTTATTACCCCTCTAGAAAACGTGCGATAATCAAAAAAAAAACAACAGCTATACAATTCAACGGCGAGGCGCTCGTAGTGAAAACACGAACCAACAATGTACAACGTACATGTTTCACTAAACGGATACGATTCGTTTGAACGCAAGTCGTGTACGCGTGTAAACTTTTAATATTGCATTGTATAACAGAAATTCAGGTAAATTTAAGCACACTAATTATACTGAAAATAATATTTATATCATCTAACATTTAGTACATTTTTTTTTTTTAAACGAATATAACATTTTATTTATTTTTATTACCAGTTCTACGGTTAATCGAATCATGCAGTGATGAGTTTATTATTTTAAACAACCAATAACTTCGTTAATAATATGAAAATTAATAATACAACAACGGACATGATGCTGTTTGTTAAATACTAGATTCTGGGAGGAGTGAAATGTATTGATTTTACAATGATGTGTGTGTGTGTTTTTATTTTTTTGTGTCCGTCATTACCTTTTAGGACAGTAAAAATGTTTAGATTTTCTTCAACAGTATCTTTTCTGATAGGATAGTGAATCTAGTTGGTACTTTGGAGGGTCAAAAGTAAAAAATTCCTAATCGTTTTCAAAAGCGCGGTGAAAAACAAAATAAAATTAACGAACAACCGGAATTTTTACGCAAAATCGGTGTTTCTGCAAAATTGATTTGGTTTTTGATGTATCTCCAAAACAAATGTCCGTAGTTACATTAAATCACTGGTTGTTTATATTAGCATTTTCTTTACACGATAAATGATTTTTTTAAAAGTTTACGGATATCATAGGCGACTGACCGTCTTCGCTCAGAGTCCTTTTTCGTATACAATGATATTCCATCATTGAATTCAAATTTAACACCATCCATTACAGTGACCCACTTGTAACCTTCTGTACAACAGAGTGACACCAACTTACAAACTTTTTATTATCTATATTATTTGCATGCCCCCAAAGCAAATAAATAATATTTGCTGGAAAAATTATTTTTTTATTTGTTAAATTTATTTAAATTTGTACAATCTGTATAAAACATTTTTAAAATAATCACAGTAGATGGAGGGATATATAAAAAGGCTTGTTTGGTTTGTTGTAGAAATTATTCAATAATAGTACTTCATGGCGTGTGGGTGGAAAAAAATATATAAACGATTTTCACTATTACACCAGATATAAACAAAGTACTGAATAATATTTGTCTAAATATTGTAATATGACATTGGAATTACTCTGAATTTTCGATGGTCATAAATTCGTAAATATTAATAGATGCTTGAAGGATGGCACAATTTTTACCTAAATACAAAGGCTGACCGATAATAATATTGTTTCACGTCAATTACATAATAATATTGTTGTCGAGGGAAAATGCGTTCAAAATGTGTTCAAAATTAATAATTGAGTAAGTAGTAAAACATTTTATACCTGATCAAATATTGAATATTAATCACGTGAAAGAAATATAACACCTACATGAAAATATAACTCTATAACTACATACAAATATTATTTACCGAAAATAATAATATTATCCATGCAATTTTTGAAATTAATTCCTTACTGAAAATCTGCATTAAATATCAAAATGTATGACGAAAAAATAAGAATGTGAATCAAAGCTCACAATCAACAATTTACTATTTAATATAAACATTGATAGACGTCTGTTTTAGACAAATTTGTGTGGATATTGACACGAAGAAATATATCACAGCTGTTAATGTCCAATTACATTTTTTTAATCGGAACTTTTCGATGAGATATGAAATGTTAGTGAGAGGTTGTAGCGTAATGCACTTTAGTCTTATCAAATACACAATTAATATACTCAATTTTTTTTTGTTTAGTGAATTAATTGTTATTTTTAAATGGAAAATCGTCTCAGCAATTTTAAGTGGTGAAATTCCAATATTTGAGAATCGTTTCAAGATCACTGTAGTGGATTTTTAAATTAAAAACAATTCTTTTATTTAGCTCGTAAAAATATACTTGGATTGAAATACAAACACCGAAAACAACCACTTTTTCAAATCGTACGTAATATGTCAACGCACCCTCCCTCTACTACGAGTGAACAAACCAAACAAAGGTGGCTAATAAAAACAGCCACTTTCACTTTCTGACGTAATTATATATTGTGTACCACAACGAATAGCCTGCCACTCTATTTTCTATATAAATTTACGACGTCTTCGTTAGCAGTAGAAAATGTTCAGTCGTTTGTTATTGACCAAATTTGTATTATGTATAGTATCGAAACTGCAGGAAAGTCCAGTAGTCTTTCTATAAAATATATATGACATGTGTTCATAATATTGAAGTAATTATTGGAGCATAATATTGACAACCATTGTATATGATATTATTTTAATTTATAATCACATTTATCATTAATTGTTTGCCCAAAATCAAAAATAATATTGAGGTACTAAATAGTATTGCTCTCTATAGTAATATCATTCTTTTATAGTCATAAATTGTAAAAGCTTCACTATATCCATACACATAGGTACATATTATGAGCGTATTCATATCCACATTTCATGCATTGTTTTTTTCTGGAATTGTATAGGATTTATGATTTGCAAAGAAATTCTAATACTAAATTCACTATTAAATCTTACTACACGACTGAAATTTTTTGTTCAGACCCATTATATTTTCATTTTAATTCAGACATTTTTGGAATAAGTTAATAATTAAATGCATTGAACAAAAACCTTCCATTCTATTATTAAGTTATATGGTATAAGATATTTCTAGATAAACTAATAGTATTAGTTTTTTAGTATTGTATACTTAAATGTTAGTATAGTTTTTATAATAATTAGTATTATTATTAAAAAATAAAGATGTACGCGCTGGTTTCTCGCAGGTAGGTATGCAGTAGGCATAAATGATTTATTTTTCGACACATAAGTTCATTTGAAGAAATGTAACAGAAATTTAAAACAAAACTTGTAAGAAAAATGTATTTTATATTGAAATAATAAATAATATGTCAAACTGAACATTTACAATTACAATTTCGACAATCTTTATGCTACAAGTATGTTTTGAAAAAAATTCAACAATAGAACGAGAAAACAAAATTATTAATACGTATAACGTCATAAATACTTAAATATTTGTTGCGTTCCATATAATATAATATATATAAAATAAAAGTTGTTAACGCAGCGTGCCTTTTTATTGAAAAATAATTCTATTGTAAAAATCATCAAATTCTCCTTTACTGAAAACTTATCCATAAGGAGTAAAAATACTTCCCTGGATAACTAATATCGTAATTTGAATTTCCCGATCACGTTACATATTTAGCGAATGCGCCGAAGATTTGAACGCTTAGTACAAAATTGTCAATTATATATGATTATGTTAGGTTGATAAAAATATATGTTAATATGTTTGAATGTAGTTATAATGATAATATATTTTTTTTTAAATATAAAACAAAAATATGTTTTTGTGGCTGTTTCAACTTACAAGCCGTGATTTTTAATTATTAAAATAAATATTTTCTTGTCTACACATTTAATTTTAACCACTTGACAATTGTATATAGGTACTTATACCTACTATGTGTTCTCGTTCATTAATATTTTATAGTTTATAATTATTCACTTAAATGAGGATCAAAATACAAAGTAATATATTGTATAGTGGGTGTAGGTACCTAGTCTAAGATCTATTTTTCTATATTGTTTTAGGAATGTAAGAAAGTAGTTTTGCAAGATACAGTGGGGGAGCCGAGGAATTTAAGTAATTTTTTTTTGGTATGTTGTATTATAAAAAAGTTAAATAGAATAATTCACTAGGCATGATAACCCGTTATTTTCTTTAATATAACACTATTAATCTATCAAGCTATAAACTAATTTGTAAAAATTGTCCAAGCATAATAAAATTATTAATTAATGCTAGATCCAATATTGCGTATATTTTTGTTGTGGAAAAAGTTAAATTAAGCATAGTTGTTATGTTATATTAATATAAATTCATAAGCATACAATTTTTGATTTATATTTAATTATAAATAATATATACCATCAGTAGTGTACAAGGTCTATTGAGTACAGTTTTTTTTTTTATCAGAACAAAATATTTAATAAATATAATCAAATAAGTAAAGTAAAAATATTTATAAAATAAATTGTATTATATTTATGCAGAAAAAAAAATCACACCACATCACATCTATCATATTTTTTATTGAGAGTTCGGATCAAAATCTAGTTAGCGATTAATCCATCATAATTTTCCCATTATATTTTTAGATAGATTACTTTTCTTTAATTTTCTTGTTGTTGAACCACATTCTAATTCTGATTACTTCACAATTGACTCGTGAAATATTGTTCTGAATTAACAAACGTTTTTACCATATTTATGAGTATGTATAATATTCAGGAATTTCTTTCTTGTTTGACGCAAAACAAAACGTTAAACTTTATAACGATTTTGTTTAAAACAAAAAGTGAAAACTTCGCAAAAAGTTTGTTTAAAATATTTATCCTATATTACCATTGTATTATTCCACTTGTATTTGAAGTAGTTTAAAATTTAATGTGTATGACTTTCTAAACTCAATTTCCATTTTTAATAAGTGTTTTTTCAATTTTTGAGCGATTAGTAAACATAATCAATGATAATATGGTATAATATAAAATATATTTCACAACGTTTGTTCATTAAAATTTACTATCACAAAACTCCCAAAATATTAACTTTGAACGATGCCTCTCCCAAATTTAAAATAAAATATAATAATTATTCATGGAACGGTATTTTATTACTATACTAACTATTTTGCTTTCGTTGTTTATAACAAGTCATTATAAAACGAAATGTGCATTGTGCTATAATATGTATTATATACTGTATATTTTATGATGGAAATTAATGTAATTTTATTATTATTGTCATTGCTTTAATATTCGTCTTTGCCTATAGTTAAATATTTTTATGTTACAAGACGTAAACTGTAGTCCAAACTGAACTTGTAATATACACTGTAGTTATAGCAGTAATTTGTACAATAGGCACAATTTAAAAATTAATTCAAAAGATTCAAAAAAAAAATAATAATAATAATATTAATATTAACAATTTTGTAAATCTACAATAGCATTATTTAATTTTTTATACTTTCTCAAGTTTCAAGATATTCTATATAACTGTTTTAATGAATACCCGTATCACGTGACCGTTGTACCAATCCATCACAAAAAAAAACTTGTCGATGTGGGGCATTTTTGATTTGTAAGCAGGTATTTTATTTTTCAGAAAAGTTTGTGCATGCATATCTGATGATATTTCAATGAACTACAGCGTGTCTTGATTTTTGAACAGCGTACCAAAAAACCGTACCGGAAAAAACAAATGTGCAATTAGCATGGTTGAAAATTCGATACCGGGTATAGCATAATTACGGCTTAACGCAAAGCTTATTACTTAAGTACATCACATTTATATTGGATTAAGAATATTATCATATTTCCTTTCCTATTTAACGTTGATAATAAAAGGGAACAGAATATCACCGATACGTGCGTAATTAATCAAAGCCTCATCGTCGTGCCACAAATGCCTGGAAATATTTATACTTAGTTCCACTCGCAAACTATCTTATTTTACTAATCCTAAAATCTACGGTTACTAGAAACAAAATATAATATTACACATTCTATCGTATTATAAATCCAAATCGCTTTTCCGTTTCTCTATTCAACACGGTTTAAGTACCCATACTTATCGTACTGCGGTATTGCCATTTTTGCAATAATGATTTATTCTTATTTATGAATAATTCTACGAATCCGACGATTTCTTACACGTTAATATTAAGCTGAATCACTGTATCATGATCAGTTCATGTTGTGTGATTTACGTTTCAAGAAGTTCCTCAACATACTCCTCTATAACATATATAGATATACGTAGACCAATAATACTTTTAATTATAAAATTGTAAATAATCAACCAATAGTGTTTCATTGCCAACTCTATCGTAATTGGACGTAAACCATTACAGTTTTATTATATACGACAGCGAAAAGAAGAAAATCGACGTGCTCCAGTCTCGTCCGTAGAACAATTCCAGTCGAATAACCACTTACCAGTTACCACCGACTTTTATACAAATGTGATTCGTGAGCGCGTTACGGCACATGTATAAATAGTAAAAGTTTTGTACAGCAGCACAGCAGTGTTAACATTCCACTAGCACGTAAACGAATAAGTCGGAGGTTTGTGCGTAAACGGTGGCCTCCGGGATCAAAGAACATATACGACGAAATTGTAGGATTACGACACCCAAGAGGCCATTCGGAGTTCCTGAGTGCAAATGTTCAAAAAAGGTGCATTGCCAAGTCGTTTAATATTTATCACAACAAAAAACTGATTACTCATGTTGGCAACAAAAAAGTTAGTGCGAATCCCTATGACACATTCATTATAAAGTGTTTTGGTATTTTTTATTTTTATTTATTGGACAAAAAACCAATTATTGCACAACAAAAAATATAACTTGAGAAAAAATATTTCGTTCTGGTAAGAAAGAAAGAAATATATAATTATTATTCTCATTCGAAAAATTAAATTGTGGTTAAATAATAATCATGTTTACATAAAAAATAATATTAATTTTTTTTTTATTCTATATTTTTTTTTTTTATGCACAGAAATACATTGACGGAAATCGTCTAGAGAATAATACTAGGTAGTGATTTTTTTTCACTCTTGGTAACTGATAATAACAACATTTAGTTATTTTTGAATAACGGTTAATCATAATTTTCCTTTAATGTGAAATTTCCTATTCATATTGTTGTTTGGGATTCATTTTGGTCTGAAATAACGTTAAAAATGATGTAAACGTCGGCTGCTTTCCCTCAGGATTAATTTTTTTCACGATTTTCCCAAAAGACAAATAGCTTTAGTAACTTAATTAGAAATTAAAATGGTCGTTTTATATTATTCAACATTCAAAAGTTATAAATAAAGAAGCCTGAGAAACATGAAATAGATTTTAAAAAGTAGAAAAATTAAAAAACAGTTTTTGAAACTTAAACCAAACTCTCATAGCTGAGTAAAATCACAAAAACATAAAATTTAAATAATGTGTAGGTGTTCAATCAAATGCAGGCATTAGTATAATTCAACAACATTTTAATAAATATGAAAAAGATGATTTTTATTTTTGTTTATTAATAATGAGTATTTACCGTAATATTTTTATTGAAATACAATACCTAATACCTAATTAAATCACTTCTTACTATTTGCACAGACTTGTTTGATTTGAGTTTTGAAATCAATATCAATAAAATAAGACTATTTTATCTAATTGTATTTTATTTCATGCACATATGAATAGTGGGCCTCACCGAGAAGACTCATGTGGGGTCCCAGAAATTCTAAAACAAATTATATAAAAAATACACTTCTATTTTGTATAAATGATTAAAACTAAACTATTCTAAACTGTTTAGGGTAAATTGATTCATTATTATTTTTATAATATTATTTATTCATTAAAAGTTTGAAAGACACATTATATACAATTATCTATTCATTTAATGTGCAATTATTTTTTTCTTATAAATTTAATATAATATTATAACGAGTCTATCTCTTACGATGAGGTTAGCCAATGATGGTCCATCATTTCTCCTTAATTAATTACTGTCCTATATCGCATGTTAATTTATTATCTTATTAGGTACCGCCTTTGTAACTTGATCTTACACCCGTTTGAATTTGATAAATAAATAAATGTCGCTTTTATGCGTTGTAACCTCTTTTTTGGTTCTAAAAATATATAGGATTACATTACATTGAAAATGTCATGCCGTTATGGTATAGGTATTAGCGCAGAATGTTTGCAGGGAACTAAACATATTTGAAAACTTAATTTAAAATTATTTTTGCAAAATGTTATTTTAGACAAACAAAGTATCTAATACAGAGAAATCTTTTATCGAAATGTTGCGAAAAATGACATTGATAAATCATACGGCGGAAATGTTAGACATGATCGTATTAACTGCGTTGTTGAACGTAGGACAATGTCTAGCAATTCGTTCTCGTGGAAATTCGATCAATGTTTTTTAATGAGTAAAAAACTTTAAAAAGTTTTTATTACAACTTCTCTCGTTACACTGCTTCATTGCGAATTTTATTTTTTTGCTTTGCCCAACGTACATGATAATTTTAAACCATCACGTTTGCTGTCAAAACGACACTTTAACCCGACGATTCATTTGTCACAAGTTTTTTGTTGCTTCATACTAAACACCATAGGGTTATACAATATACATAGTATCCTTTTTGTCGTAAAGTGTACATACACACAACGAAAATGCGTATATGCCGGTCTCGTGAAAACCGCTCAACGTTTAATGGAAAGACGTTATATTATTATGTTTTTATTTAAATTTGGTTTTGTCTGTCTCTTTTATTTTTACTAATTTATTTATTGTAGGTATATTTTTGTGGAGAACTTACGACCAATAACAATAATGTTTACTTCATGAATTATTTGATAAATTCCTATGTACATAATAACAATAATTTATTCATTCAAATTTAATGTACAGCGAATAACAGTATATTTAATTTAATAAATACTTTTAAAAGCTTTACTATAACATGTCTACGCAAAGTGGAAAACTCTCAAATAGATTGGTTTCAGTCAAACGAATTTTGTATTTATTAAATTGATGTCGTCTAACGTTCTCACTTGGATATACGACGTTACAATTATTTACGTTTAGAAAAGACGTTTTACCCTACCATCGTAATATTTTAATGGTTTTTTTCTCGGAACAATTTCTTGAAAACATTAAGTTCATCATGTATCTATTCCCGTATCTACAGAAATGTAAAATATTTGAAATTCATTGCAATATTCAAAGCGATACATTTAAGGATATGTCAAACGTTTATTTTTCAATGACATCAATAAAATAATACGTGTGCAGTATGAGCCATGTGATTGTGTTCGTAGTAAACAATCATCAATGTACGTGAAGCACATACCATAACGCGTATCATCCACATGCTACTATAAGTCCATGTATTTTGATCAGAGTCAATTTAATGTAAATTTCTTGATAAATTCATATTATATGTTTTCGATGTTGTATAACTAATTATTTTTATTGCCATCATTGGAAAACCATGAATATTATGTCAATAATATTTCCATTTTAAACAAATACCTTTCTATTTTTATTTAGAGCAATTGTTTGCAAAATTTTTTATAAATATATAATATTCAATATTCTTATAATAATAATAATAATAATAATATTATTAGTATGCATCGAAATTAAGGTAAATATTTGTTTATTTGAAAAAAAAATATAATATTAATATTTATAATTTTTATATTGATTTTCAATACCTATACAACTTCTAAACCATTGTGTTCAAAATATTATTTTAAACTGTATAAACAACATTGATTTTGATTGTTCCGTTAAATTATTACAAATAATTAACCACAGTGAGTTAAAATATCCACTAATTGTCCACCTAATTCAATTTCACTCAAAATAGTTTTTTTATTTCATAATTCTATCGACTTATTTCTGTTTCAATATACGTTTTAATAATTCCAATATCACTTTATCCTATTGATCGTGTTCTGACCAATTATATATTTTTGTTCAAATTCATCCATCAATTCTATAACTAGTATAATTACATTAATTGAATTGTGGTGACCACAGAGCGTTCTCCTTACAATACAGTGGTGGTTATGCTAAGACAGATTTATGACTTGCGGTATACCTTCCATTAACAAAATTACATAAATACTTAAAAAAAATATAAAAACATTTAAAATACTTAGTTCAAATTATCTTTTTATTCGATTTCAACGACACGTAGTCTATAAATATTTTATTAAAATTACGGTTAATAAGAATAATATAATTGTTTTATTGGTTTAGACTAGCAGGATATTATGTTGACTATGTTAGGTTACATGCACATTATTCCTGTTGTCCTCTCACACTAGGTGGCGGCCAAAGCCTCAGCTATTATTGGGGACCTATAAACGTGTTCGTGGATAGCATACTCCGGCACGCAGTACCACTGTAATTCCACTACCTGTTGAGTCAATATATATATATATGTCGGGTCCGTGTTGAAAAAGTGATTTTTACCACTTTGCCGACACCACATCGGCCGAGACGTTTATTCGCGTGCCGACATAAATCACGGGAATGTGCGCACGCGTGTATAAATATACTTCAGACGGAGATTAAAATATTTTTTTGATTGTGACATCAATCGTGGTGGCACAACAACTTAAAATATATACAAATTAAATTTATAATTACGATTATAAGTAATCCATATTTTATTATATTATAATCTACTACAGTAGTTCCCAAACTGTGGGTCAAAATTATATTTTTGGTGGGTAGCGCTATATTTTTAAATAATACATACCTAGGTACTTTTCATTGATGTTCTAAGTTCAAATTTAGTTTTATCGTCAATCGTTATAATATGTGAATGTGACGATTACGAATTTACAGCGACAGTGTCAAAACGACGCAACCTGATTAATAGTTATTGAAAAGATAGCAATTGATTCACTAAAAAAAAGTCATTCATTGATATTGTAGGTCCCCAAATTTTAAAAAATTCCCAAAATTGGTCGTACAATAAAAAGTTTGGGAACCTCTGATCTACTAGTTAAAGTTTATATATTTTATAATGTATTAATGTGTGATAATTAATGTATAATATTTAACATATTATTACCTATTAACAATAAATAATTATAAATATAGATTTTATATATATATATTACCTTTGTTTGCATGGTTACACAATAATTATAATTAATTTTAAAACATTTCTTTATCACTGTTATTTTCCTTAAATAGTTTAAAGTGGTTCATTTAGAGGCCGTAATTTATTTCAGTAAAATTTTGTCTCGTACATAGGTAGTACTTTTGCAGATTATTTGAACCAAATTTAAAACTTGAACATGATTATAACTTAGTTTTACATATTATCACCTGTATACTTACTCTTTACCGGTGTATTTACTGTCCTTGTGTTGGAACATAATCATATGAACGAACAAATACTATTATGTAATTCAACAAGAACTAGCCAGCTGCAATTAATTAAGGCAATGGTTTACCACGCTCTCTAAACGATTAATCCCTCGTGGTGATAATTACAATAAGTTCTTTCTTGTGTACATCATGGTGATATAAGTATTCTATGTGGCTAAAATATTTCTACTTGATTGACTTGTCACGGAGTTTGTCGAATTTAACGAACATTTTTTATTTTTACGGTAATAATATGTAATATAAAACTACATTATAAGGAAGGTATACGATTTTATATAATATTAAAAATTTAGTCGTGTCAAAATTGTAAGATAATATAACAAATGTTGGGGTGTATTGTAAAGTGGATTAATTTTCAAATGGAAAATGTTACGATTTTCAACAATACCCATAATACATGTTTACCCTACATTACAGTTGTTCCACGATTTTCGTCAAACTAACAGATATTGTACAGCATATGAAAAATTTGAAAAAAAATAAGTAGGTTAGTGCACATGCTCTTGGGATTTTATAAGAGTCGTTGTCGTGGAGGATCTGAGACTTAAATGGCCAAGGATCATCTATTAGGGTGCTATTTCATTAAGTACGACTATAGTCGTGGCGACGGGTCTCTCACGGCGCGGGATGGGTAACACACCGACAATCGTGACCCGGAATACATTAACGCCCGACCGTGGTGACCGAATATAATTTCCTCGGCTGTCAGAGGTCGGAAAAAATGCTCCGGGGACTTAAGTAATTTTTATTCAGTCGTTTTTTTTTTTTTTAATTATTGCAGTCAACAATTATTATTATAAATTAACATTATTTGTATCATTATTATTGTTATCGTTGTATGTAGACCATTTTTAAACGTCAATAATTATACCATCCCAGTAGACAAACAGCTCGAAAGTCTGTTATTACGTCTACCCTAAACTAAGATGGTACAACATGGTGTTGTAATCATGGTGTTCATGCGGACCATTCAATTGTTATATGCTGTGAGCATGATTAAAAAGATTTTTATACTGTCTTTAGCCGTGAGAAAAAGCGTAAAACTGTTTTGTTTTGTATTCATTACACAGATTGATCACCAAGAACTAAACCTTTTATCTTAAATTAAAAAAGAAGCTTTTGATCAAATTCGTTGCAATCAAAAAGAATATATTGAAATTCCAACGTGCATTTTAATTATAATACTCATAGCATTATAAAAATGAGAAGGGAAATATAAATAGTGAATAAGAAAAAAATTTCAATATCTCAACCAAATACTACGTCTCAGGTCACGTATTACTTGAATACATTATTAGATTCTGATCCAATTAGTTCAGTAACAAAACACTAAGTTTCATTGAATTATTACGGGCCGTTAAAAGAAACTTCGTCGTCTGAATAAATTAAAGAATTAATCCGTAATACTTTTACATTTAATGATTTATAAACTGCATTTAGTGCATTTGTTGCAGTTTATCTTCACACAAAAATATAATTAAAATATTGTAAATACTCACATCATGACTTAATATAAATTGTGAATTAATTTGATTGCAAAATACAACAAGTATATTAAAATTTTGGCTTTTAAAGTTTGTTCTAAGTTTTTGTTTCACATTATGTAGTTTATTTTAGTGATATAAATTGCAACAAACTATATATATATGTATATTTTATTTTAGTCTGCAGACGTTATAGTTACATTATAATGACCTTAGAATATTTGTTCTATTATTTTATTACTATAAAAGTACTACACGGAGTTCTGCTACTTGCCACTAATTATAATACTTTACCATAATATTATGACACATTAATTCAATTCCTCAATCAATAAAATTAACATATCACCAAAAGTAAATATGTAGTTGTATATGTGTATACGTGTTATTATAGTGCATTCAAGAGTAAAAAAGATGTATTTATTATTTTTTTTTTTATTTACAAATATTTGATATACGAAACTTTGTTTCAATATTTCAATATTTATTTTTATAAACTATGATTATATCATAAAATTATAATACATTTTTGTGGAGTAATAAACATTAAAAAAAAAAAATGTATTCCATAAATTAAAGTTACTTAGTCAAGAAATGGAGCAAATTGTAGCAACAAAATTAAATAATATATCCTATAAAATAAACGTAATTTATCCATATGAACAAATTACAATAATGAATATACATTTTAAAGTTAAAGTTTTGCATTTTTTTCAGAAGAAACTTATGAGCAATTTCAATTTTAACATACCAACAAAATATTATTTTTCACTTCATGGATAATATAATAATGGAATCGCAGCTTAAAAATAAGGGTTTCATTTTAATTCATAAAATAATTTATTCAGACTCATATTCATTTAAAAATACAATTAAAGTTTTTTTTTTAATCGGGTACCTACTGTGTACCTATAATGTTATCTTGATATTTATTTTTCGTTACAAAATGTTTTATGATAATATTTGATTATAATAATTATTTATATTAGGCATAGGTAAATTATAGTTGCATGAATATGCAACTTATATATATTGTGAAAACATATCAATATAAGTAATATGAATTCACTGTTCAATGATCCTTATAATGTTCCCGAATACCAGATTAGTCATTTATGTATTTTAAAATTAATAACAAATCTGAACGGATTGTTATTTTAATGAACCATATTATATTTTATTCAGACTCCTAGTATTGATTAATAGTATATTAATAACAACGTATCTAAT
>JANEHU010002565.1:0-72058 GCA_027563435.1 Nasonovia ribisnigri | reverse complement strand
TGATTAAATTATAAATAATAATATTTAATATTTAATTATTTTAAATTTTTAACTGAGAAAATTTTTGGAAACAGTTGATAACTATATTTTGTTCCATGTGCTTTGGTGTCATACTTGTGCGACGGTCGGTCAAAATGTTTTTATATGCACTAAAAGAACGTTCGACGTCAACTGAATAAGTCACAGGAGCATAATGCAAATCAGTTATCATAGCTGGTGAAAAATTATCTATAAGTTGTACTTCATTATTCCCATTAAAACTTTTTGTGTAGTAATTCCATTTTTTGTCGGGCATTGTTATCTTAGATACCTAAGTCACATATCTTATATACTATAGTAGATTGCAGTACATTACTACGTAGGGTTTAACAATCGTATATACGATGGACGATGTTATATACATATATAGTATATTTTCAATATCATATCAGTATCACTATTATCGGACATAATATAATTTATATTATTTACGTCACTGCAATCAAAAATATCGAACATCTATACAAATTAATCGATATATTCTCTAATAATATTTATTATACGAAATATTCTTTTATTTTGAAATATTCTCAAATATGCAAAAAAAACTTTTGCCATTAATACACCTGTTTTATGATTCGTAAAGATTTCGAACCCCCGTCTAACTGCATAGACTCAAAAAAAATATACAAAAGAATATAATTCCAGGCTCTACTTATAACATTTTATAATAATTAGCCATAACTGTTGGAACTCATTCAGTCAATTTTATTATTTATTTAATATGCATAAAATATATTTCTTTTACTTTATAAAAAATATTTTGTATTAATCTGTTATTACTAATGAAATTATTTTAAATTATAATTAGCTCTAATTTAAAATCTTAAAAAATGATACATTTTCAAATATTTATAATAATTCGGCATATCAGAAACTTTCATAAATCCCACTTATAATATCTGATCACTTTGTTTATTCTGAAACTGTGGACAAATCAAAATAGTATGGTTTAAGAAGATATTTTTATATCAAGTTAAATTTGTACTTATAGAAAAAATAGTAAAATATCTAAGGAACCTAACTTAATTTACTAAATTTAAAAATAACAATTAGTTAAGACAGAATCATATTTTTAAATATTTTATGAAAAAGATACATAGTAAATTGCAAAATACTATTTTAAATAAGCTTAAGAATTAAAATATTCTAATCAATTTTAATAATGTATTACATTATAGCGAGTAATTTTATTGTGATCAAATAATATCAAGCTCTCAAAATTCCAATTACTTACTTTAAATATGTTGGTACAAAATTTGGAAATCAAAATTATATTTTATAAACATAAGTAGTTAAATATTAATTTGAAGGTTGATATCAAGGTTGTTATTAAAACAATATACAAATTGTGAGTAAATACATAAGTATCTATAATAATGTGTATTGTATTTTATTTAGAACTCCTAAGCACTTTGACCATAATCTTGAATAACATAGGTATTTGGAGTGGTCCAAAATGGTTTTGGATGCGTATACGCCCTATAAAACCACAATGCCATAAGCAATTAACAGTTTAGTACGTAATACGCCATATTTAGTGCATGCAACTTTGAAATACTCTTTATGCATTTAAGATTCTAAGTGTTCCAAACAATACACTTATTTCTATTGAGGCAGCATAATGCAGATTTTAGGTGTGTTATAAATATTGACAAAATAACGACTAACGCAGCGTCTAACTTGAGTTATAACTCAAGTGAATCTTATAAATTAGTGAATTACAGAGTATAAGTTAAATACCTGCAATGATGTTAAATAGTTCTTATGTGTTTATACTACATAAATTGTATGTGCATTCTTTAACTTTAAAAATATGAAAATCTTACGTCTTGAAATTCGTGAGATTGCAAAAAGACATTTCGTTGATAAAATTGGATTTTAGATTTGCTTTAAATATTCATCATTGATGGTCTCTTGAGGGAAAAAGAGGTGTGTAGTCATAGAAATGGAACAGAAAAAGAAAGATTTTCTTTTTTAATTCGTTGATATCATATTCTACATTATGTTTGGGTCACATTGTAAAATTAATAGATGTCAGAATATTAATAAATTGTATTGTAAATGAAAATCGCGACAGATGGTAATCAGGCGGATTTTTTTTTTTGATTTACCAGTCATGATTTTATATATATATATATAATACATATATATATATATATATACATATATATAAACATATATAATAGATTTGAGAATCGATTAACGATATACAATTGTTCAGGTCAATTATTAAGTACTTAAATGTATTTATTTGTATATCAAAAATGCTAATTAAAATTAAAAATTCTACAAACTTTGAAAGTTTTACCACAGTGTTAAAACAAATGTCTGTAGTAAACTAGTATGTATGTGTTTTTTACCACAACATATTTTTAAAAAGTAATAACAATACAACTATAAGACTCTACATGAACGATCATCATAGATACGAGTGCATCTTTTAAATTGGCATATCAGAGACGACCCTTGTTTATTTTTTCTTACACCACGTAATAGTCATTCGTCAAATTGTATTATTTTACCAATTCCTCTTAGATGTATTACTCTTTTCAAATTTACTTTGTGTCTCGTAGTAATCTCTACAACGGTTTATCTAGTCACAGAGTATAGTACCTACAGTGATCTCTTGTCTCCCTATAAACTTCATTATTTGAAAAAAAAGAATTGAACACTAGCAGTGAACACATGCTTACAGAATTTTTGTAATTTCACTCAAACTAATTCTCCTTGAATTTTCTACGTTGCTGAAAAATCATAAATAGCTGTCGTATTAAAAACAAATATGGTAAATTGCAAGACATTGGGTGTTTTATTATCTGTCATGCATATACATATATATTTATATTAAGTTTGAAGAATGTTTCTACAATAATCATTAAATGAGTTAAAAAGGAAATTTGTTTAATACATAACTTCAATGAAAATATAAGTTACCAGGAGTTACATTTTATACGTTTGATTAATCTATAATTAAGTAAATCACAAATTTTTTTTTTTTTTTTTTATCCAATTATTACATAAAAATAACATTTACATTACAAACTTACTGATTATCTACCTTCTAAAAGCAAAGCTTGTATAACAACAATTTACAAATAGTACCTATATGTATAAAAGTTAAATAAATTACTCAACAATCTACTTATTTCACTTTCATTTTCTCTACAAACAAACTTTTCTGGTAAGTTATTTACCACTCTGTATTTTAGATTCTGAGCGGAGAAGTTAGGTTTTTTATTTTTATTTTTATTTTAACTATTTTATTTTATTAAATTATTTATATTATTATTTTATTTTAATTTTACAACATCCGTTACAGTGACCCACTTGTAACTTACTATACATCAGAGCGTCATCCACTAACCCACTTTTAGATTCTGAGCGGAGCGATGGATGTATTGATTTTACAATGATGTGTGTTTTTTTTTTTTTTTTTATTTTTGTGTCTGTCATTTTTAGGACAGTAAAAATGCTTCGATTTTCTTCAATAGTACCTTTTCTGATAGGAAAGTGAATCTAGTTGGTACTTTAGGGAGTCAAAAGTTAAAATTTCCCAGTAGTTTTTATTAGCGCCGTGAAAAACAAATGAAAAATTAAGGATAAAACGGGAATTTTTACGGAAAACCAATTTTCGACAAATTCGATTTTGGTTTTTGGTATAACTCTAAAAGAAATGACCGTAAATACATGAAATTTTGACCGAATGTTTATATATGCATTTTCTACATACCATAGCAAAATATTCTGACTGATTTTGAGCTGTTGACGGACATTTTCAGTTTCCAATTTTTTTAGTTTTTTTTTCTATAAATGTCAATAAAATTTTATTTGTTGGGTAAAAAATCTTGAAAATTTAATAGTAGGCTTCTAATATATAGTTTCAAAGGCAGATGAAAAATATTAAAAATCCGTAGTCACAATTTTTTTTTATAGGTAATCAAAGTTCAAATTTTGACAAAATACGTAAAAATGACGAAAATGTGCAATTTATTTTGAGTTAGAAATTCATAAAAATTTTTCTTTTTATATCTAAGGTTTGAAAATGTGATACAAGAATTCTTATAAGTTTGCCTAATTTTATCAATAAAAAAAAGTTTATAAGCAAGTCATAATACATTTTTATGAGCATTTTAAGTTTAAATTTTTACAAGATTAGATATTCACTTGATTTCTCATGTAGCGATTTTCTTATTTTGTTGCAATTCAAAAACGAATACCTGTAGATGCATGCAAATTTCACTGAATGTTTATATAAGCATTTTCTATACACCATCTAATTTTGAATATATTTTGAATCATTTTGAGCTGTTTACGGACATTTTCAGTTTTAAATTTTTTTAGTTTTTTTTTTCAATAAATATCAATAAAGTTTTATCTGTGGGGCCAAAAAGTGTAAAAATTTAATACAAGGCTCCTGATATATTAATACAATATTAGTTGAAAAATATTAAAAATACATAGGCACAATTTTTTTTTATAAAGCATTTAAAGTTCGAATTTTGACCAAATACATCAAAATCTGAAAAATTATAAATTATTGGAATTAAACAATTATAAAATGGTCAGTTTTTATAACTAAGGATTGAAAATTTAAAATAAAGATTCTAATAAATAGTACATACTGTAATCAAAAAATCTAAAAAAAATATAAACACAGTTATTTTTTATAGACATTTTAAATTCCAATTTAGACGAAATTACATATTAAAATCAATTTTAACGAGTACAAGTATATATTATAATATTTTTCTAGCATCACTGATAATTTTATGTTAATAATTAAATAATATGAATAATATTAATTTAACTTAGCAGCTACCGTAAAATAACAATATCAATATAATTTCAAATATCCTAGATTGACATACCGTTCCCGCTCAGAATCGTTTTTCGTATACAATGATATATCATTGAATTCAAATTTAATACCATCCATTATACAGTGATCTACTTGTAATCTACTGTACAGCAGAGCGACATCCACTTGACCCCCTTATTTTTTTAAATATGATTTCAACTTTTAGCTCATTTTCACTGTTTTGGAAAATTGTAACATGAAGAAACCTAACATTGTGTTTTAAAATTGGACTGTTGATTTTACATGGTGCAATATATGAATTAATTTTATAAAATGTCTGATATAGTTATGGCTATAACAAAATATGTTCGCATAACTAACATACACTATGCAAAACTACTTACACTCTATATAATATATATTATTAAAATTGTTTTCACCAACAGTAATGTTACAGCGGAGTGCATGTATAATAAAGGTCATAAGCTTTTGTAAATATTTTTAATTTCTGCAAGTATATGGCTTGAATATCTACAGTTTGTTAATACATAAAAAGTATTAAGTAATTTTTAAAGTCATGACTTTGAACTGTAAACTATAGGATACAGATATAGATAATGATATATATTCAATTAATATGTTGATAATAATATTATGTTGACGTTATTTATTGTGAATTAGGTATTACTACTTTTGAGTTATGGTTGCACAGATTTCGTTTAGTGTATGAACTTTGCGAAAAATCCATTCAATACTTTTCGATCTCATCAAAATATAATTTTTTCACGACATTCTTCAAACTTATTTTTTTTTGCATTTAATTAAATGTGTACCAGTGTACCTACCTATACAATAAAATAAAGTAGTAGATATATTATAGGCTTTTCAAATTCTAATCTGTTACAGGGAAATATAATAACTTTTATAGAAAATAAATATTTTTCGAAGCTCTACGATGTTAGTACCTATTTGATTTATTCTGTGTAGAAATTAAGGAACAGAAAACTTTGACCACGCAAAAACAATAGTGCAATCAGATCTCATATCTGTTTTTAAATGCATCGTGTTTCGCTTTGTTAATGTTTGGTTTCCTGATAAACTGACGAATATAATATCATAACGAAATCACGAAACTTGCTACAGACGAAAGTCTGTAGGGAAATCTGAATTCCTTTTATTCAGTTAGCCTTTCAACAACCAAAACGAATGGTTTTTACTGTTACATACGTAGTGTTCAACATTTCTTAAGACACATTACTCTATTATTTATATTATTTTATACATGTTGTATGACAATATATTTAAGAATTTATATTTGTGTGGTTGATTTGTTTAATGTATCATTTTTAAGAAATAACTAAAATTACATTAATATATTTTAGTAACATCATAATAAATACGAAAATTAAGTATATATTTAAGAAATCACAAAGATGACTGATGTATGAATTAACAACATATAAATTTAAAAAAAATAAATGAAATATAATCAGTCTATTGTGTAACTATACTAAGATTGATTTATAAAAAATATAGAAAATAACAATATATTATATATATAAAAATATCACATTGGGAGTTTTGCTTCATGAAGGTTAAAATAATTTAAAAATAAAATATAAAACAGTGACGTTCTTTGTTGTGTATATTCTTCAGACGACGGAAATTCTATAAACCTAAACAATATACATGTTAATATACAGTTTTATTATTGCAGAATAATTTTATTTTTAAAATAAGGATTTTACAATTAAAATTAAAATTTATAATTTTTACACACTTCTATAATAGTTGATTTCATATTTTATCATCAAAGGATGATACCATACTTTATGTGGTATAATAATTCCACTGTTATATTATTTTGTGTTAGGAAAATAAAATACATTGGTGTGCCACCCATTATTTATGATCATTTTCATTCCATGTACATTTCGAAGAAACCGTCATCGAAATACAAACAATCTGTACGACTACGATAGCTGATTTAAATCGTTGTACTTTTTGGAGTTCTTGGTAGATCATATGGCCAAAACGAAATATCAATTTATTCTTACCAACCTATATGAAAAATTTTCAACTTATTTCAAGATACTATAGATAACAAAAAAATTAATTTTAATAATAAGGTAATATGAGAATATAATTTTAGTAATTTAACAAAGATAAGTGAAAATATTATGATAACATGTCCACATAATTTAATAAAATATGAAAATTTACTTCCATAATTTGGATGCACAGTAAAAATATTTATTCTTATTTAATTATTATTTATTTATTTAATTAATTAGCACTAGACTGGCAATAACAAAGTTTGGTAAAATTGAAAAGTTACATAATATTGTTAAATGTAATGGTAATGGGGATGTACAGAGGGAGTGTGAATAACAGTCTAGTAAGAATACGAATATATTTAACACATGTCCTATAATAAATACAAATTTAATAAAATAAATAATAAAAAAAAAGTTGAATAGATTGTTTTCCTCGTGTTACATGAGAACAAAAATTAGTTTATAGCGATATATAACAATATTTAAAATTAATTTTGATAATTATTATGACAAGTATGATAAAACTGACTAAGAACTAAGAATAGTGTGGGTTTAAACATATTTGAAGTTGGATTTAATAATTTAAACATGGATATATTTTATGAAAATACATCAATATTTCGTAAATTTCCAACACGGTTAAACATAATATATAGCCATATAGGTATATATTTATTTTACTAATATAAATTGTTATTGTTGTAGGAGGACTCTATGTGGCAACACGTACTGAACATAAGATGACCAAATGCGTGGACCATGCCCGTTGGCCAGCCAGTGCAGCTGATCGTCATGGTGTTGGTGTATTGTGGAACAACATTTGGAGATTGGGCCGATTGTCCAACTCCTTGTCAATGCAAGTGGAGTTCGGGGAAAAAAACAGCATTGTGCAAAGATGCCGATTTTACCGATATACCTTTATCGCTAGATGCAGACATGCAGGTACTTGATCTGAGCTCCAATAATTTGCGCCACTTACCGGAGGATGCGTTTAAAAAAGTAGGATTACTTAATCTGCAACGAGTTTTCCTACGCGGTTGCGGTATACACAAAGTTCATAAAGACGCGTTCAGAGAATTGAAAATACTCGTTGAATTAGATCTCAGTGACAATTTGATTGGTTCATTGCACCAAGAAACATTTCAGGGAAATGAACGACTCCGCGTACTATATTTAAATGGAAATCCATTAACTGAAATTAAAGAAGTTCAATTTCCTGTCCTACAGCATCTTCGAACTCTAGAATTGCAACACTGTCAAATTAAACGAATTCATAGAGATGCTTTCTTGCACTTGTCCTCGTTGGAATCGTTAAATTTAAACGGAAATCTATTAAAGTGGTTATCAGAAACTGTATTCTTGCCTATATCTAAACTGAAAACATTATCTTTAGATGGAAATCCGTGGGTGTGTGATTGCCATTTAAGGAGTTTTCGAAACTGGTTTGTTACGTCAAATCTATATTCACATCCGTTGTCGTGTATTGAACCGAATATATTGTCGGGTAGTCGATGGGAGAACATAAAACCACCAGAGTTTGCATGCCCTCCAGTAGTTAAGATTGACAGGAACAGTGTGTTAGAAGATGCTGGTAATATTACTTTTACTTGTAAAGTGACCGGAGACCCTGAGCCAGAAGTCAGCTGGTATTTCAATGGACATAATATAGATAACTATACCGATCGAATGGACGAAAATCGTACATGGCTAGATAACAATCGAATGTGGAGTGCCCTCAACATATTCAATGTTTCAGATGTAGTGGCTGGAGAATTTACATGTGAAGCTCGGAATTCACGTGGACAAATGTCAGCTAATGTATCCCTAGCTTTACCAGAAGTAGCAGTCGCTACGACATTAAGCAAATCTAAATCTATGTACTTGGTTATAGTTTGTGTAGCCGCTAGTGCAACGGTCCTATTATTTGTGATAGGCTTGACATGTTGCGTATGTCAAGTGAAGAAAGCAGGGGGGCGACGCGATAGTAAGACTAACTTTAAAGGAAGTACTAGTTTCAGCGATGCGGACAAACGACTACTTGACGCAAGCATATCGACTACACAAGCTGGAAGCTGTGAAATGCTTGGTGGTTCTTCTTGCCAGGACTTGGAGCTCATTGAACAGTCATTACAAAACATCCCATTGGCCGCCGTCTGCGATCAACAACCGGTTCACATAACTATTGAGAGTCATGACCCCAACTCTAGTTTGTCACTGTACCCACCACCACCTGAATTTTCCACTAGTATTCTGCCATCAGTCAGTGGTTTTGGAAATATATTTATTTCAGTATCGGTGAGCCAAGAACCACCTGACCCTGAATCTAGGTATCCAGACTTACTTGACATGAAGCACAGACAAAAACAAAGCGTCAGTGTTGGTACCAGCTCAACCCATCATATTCCACCAGCTTCATCATACTACGCTACTATGCCAAGGAAAAAACGGCTAATAGACCATCAATCCATCAAATCGGTTATGCCACATTATGATAACATGGGTCCGAGAATAACAGCAACGGGAAGTTGTACAAACTTGTCATCTCTTTCTAACAGTGGTGAATCTTCCGATGATATACCGCCACCACCGCCACCCCCTTTATGTACAGGGCACACTGACTACGTGGCTCTATAATTAAAGAATGTATGTACTCGTAAAAAAATAATTTTAAAATCAATCTTTAAAGTGTTAAGCTAGACAAATATTATAAATAATACAAAATTAATATGTAGAAATTCGATGTTGTTTATGGTGTATAATATTATATTCACTTAAAAAAAAAAAATCATAATTTATGTAAAATGTTTGAAACCCAAATACATTTGGAAGAAATCTGCACAGAAAAAGCTAAATACAATTTAAGAGAAGGTATTGTTGCTATTGACGTTTACACAGAACATTGAAAGCTTAAGTCGTATTATCCGCCATCAATCACATGGCATTTATTAAAGGGGCAGAATTATTAATAAAATAGTATTAAAGGAGAAAACCTGAATACAATAAATAATAATGAGAAAATAGAAAGAAAAAAAAGTAATCATTGTATAAACGAAAGTTCGGTTCTGATACTATTTATTTGGTTGTTTATATATATATATATTTTTTTTTTACGAAGTCAGTAGGTTAAACTTGACAATCTATAGTTTTAATGCTTAAATGATAAATATTTTATGTTTAAAATATGGGAGTCTAAAATCTTATTTTCTAATAAATCATGGTTTTATTATGCCTTTCTATAAAAAAAATACACTTTTTCATGAAAAAATATAATTATATTGTATTCCTGTTAGACTGTAGTATTAGATTGTAATTTGATTAATTGTTGAGTTTAAAATTATTGATAAACATAAATTCCTACAATCTCATTATGCTATCAACTTAATTAATAATTTTTGTATGATGAATACTGTGTGTCAATAACTAGTATTCATAATTAAAATTTAAAATTATTATTTTATAACTTTTACTAAATAAATCTAATTTTATAATCCATGGATCTTTTTTTTACAATACTTTATAATAATATGATATTAAAACAACACATTACAAAACATAAAACATAAAATATATAAATAAGGCACATTTTTTTTGCTCTAATGACAAATATTCTGCTAAATGATATAACAATTATATCAGATTAAGTTTTAAATGTAACATAAAAGCAAAATAAATATTTATCAATTAAAAAATTGTAATGTATAAATAATATTTTGAAAAGGTCATTGTCCTCAATTTAATTTAAATATTGAAATGTTTTTTTACCTTCCAGTTAGAGATTAGGGATAAGTAACAGAAATTAAGTTGATAGTGTTATAGCATTATGAATTTTAGAAACTCTTGTTACACCTCTATTAAATTATAAAAGTTATATTAAAGTTATATTAGTGCCCGATGTTTAAAAAAAAAAAAAAAATTGTTTTTGTTTAATGAAAACATTTATATTTATTTTTAAATAAGACGATTAGACAATAAATATTACAATTATATGCACCTACCTAACTTTGTACTATTTTTAACTAAAAATTAAAAATTATAAAAGTGATGTGAAAAAAAGTTATCACACCATCATATCGATCAGTTTCCATCTAATTACCCAATTAACTTAAAAATAACTCAGGGTTAGCAAAACCCCTTTGTATTATTTAATTTAAACTATATTTTTTACACATATCATTTTAATTAATTATGTTTTATGTTTTTCTATTACGATTTAAATATTTAGTTATTGATTTTTATAAGAGATGTATTTAAAACTTAAAAAAAATAATCTTAAATGTAGGTTTGGCATATCATGTTATTATAGTAGGTACTTTATATTTAGTATGCATAAAATATTATAAGTTTTATAAAAATCAAATGTTATCAAATAACGAAAAAAAATACCCTCAATGCCCTCAAAAATATATTATTCTTTGATTAATAATGATTATTTGTAATAAATCCAAACAAAATGTCCATTAAATTTAAATAAAAAACTAAAAGTATTTCTTATACCTAATGAAAGTAGGCCTTGTTAAGTCACAACAATTATTATATAATTGCCAAAGATTTGTTATGCACAATGTTATAAAATTGATACAAAAATGAATTATGTAGAAGCATAATATTATTTGATTGCCCACATAAAAAAAAAATAAACGTTGAAATACCAAAATAAATCTTTGGGTTGTACATTTCTAAATATAGTTTTTCTTATGATTATTGTATTTCCATTTATTTAGGTATTTCAATAATATTCTTCAAATAGAAAATGTCGAAATATTTTTAAACTATGCATTTCGTAGATGGCGACAAGTAGATAAATAATATTGAAATCCTGTGTTGTAAATGTTACAATGTAGCTTATGTATGCATATAGACGGACCTACAGGATATAAAACTGTCTTTTATTATTAAAAAAATAATAACTATTGTAAAAATTAAATGTAATAATTTTAAGGTATTTTATTTATAATGTTTATATTAAGTTTTGTTTGCTTTTGACACTACAAATATTCCTTTTCTCCTTTGTGAACGTGTCACGAAAAAATAAAATGTTTTATTCTATAGGGGTGAATAAATATGGAATTTTTTGTCTGCTTTTAAATAATTATAAATATTTATACGTATACAATATATATATACATATACACACATATATATATATATATATATATGTGTATGTATGTAGGCATGTTTGTATGTATATAAATATAATACATTTATGTTCCTTGTTGGTGTTAATAAATTATATTGTACAGTAAAAGTGTATGTCAATAATTAAGTAAAATCTAATTCAAATTTTCTTTTTTGTTGTAGCTTATATTTCATTACGTATTTATTAAACATGATTTGTAGTTTATTATAATCGGTATGTGAAATAAAACGAAAAATACATTTAAAAATCACAAATCTCGTTATTTTTGTCATCCCAATTTTTAATCCACCCAAGTTTATATTTTTTCAGACTATGTTAACTACATGGAAAAAACTATAATAAAAAACTGGCAGGTTACGTTTGTAATACGATGGCACTTATATAGTTGTATTACACTCACCGTAACTAAACGGTACACAAAGGTATTACTGGTTCAATACATTTTTAATTTATAAATGTTTTAGCTTTAGCGTATTGAATTCTATCTGCCAGATATCTCACCTGTAGTTCTCATTTTTATTATATTATTATGATCATATCACTGTATAATATACAGTGTATAGAACCTATATAATCTATTTTCTAAGTGAAATGCTCTTGAGGTGTTTTTTTACATATTAACTATGGTTATTTGGATCTTTAACATGTTTATTCATGGACTCATGGTATAATTTGAATATTAAACAATATTTAAATATACACTAAAAATCAAACAGGTTAAAATAATAAAATAATTTTAAACTGTGTGCTTATTACATAAAAATGTATACATGCATTCTAATAATCGTCGCAGGAAAAAAAGTATTTAAAATAATAAAAAAATGAAATAGCTTTGTTGAGAAACATTTATATAATGTGTTTACTACTCGTAATACGTTGCCCATTCCTATGGACAAAAATAATTAAATAGGGAAGTAGCATTTCTTTGGATAATTTAAGTTATATAAAAATATTGTATAATCATATTGTTTTTATTAGGTAAATATGTCATGTAAGGACTGAATTCCAGATAGTGAAATCCAAGCTAAATCTGGACATAAATTACCGAATTCATTATCAATCGATATGTTTGTGTAATTAGTGTAAACAAGATTCTACATCTACAAAGTGTCATATAACTGACAAAACAAGTATGATATCGGAAATAAAAAAAATATACAAAAACTAATACTTAATATACAAATACTTTACAAAAATACAAATAAGAAAAAATGTATTTATTATATAGTAGTATACAGTGTACTTCATATCAACCCAAATGTAAAAATATTTTCCAAAATAATAACTTTAAACTATATCAATAAGTGACATTATAATGTATTTTTATAGTTTAAAACCAGTGCAGTCAATGTATGTAAAACGAATAACAATATACATAGTTAGTGGTATTTAATTTTTTTTTTAGAAAATTATACAATATATTTAAATATTAGACCTTCTTGATATTTGTTTGTGTATTATAATTTTTCATCCAAGTCGTAATTTGGCTGTTATTAACATAATATAAAAATAAACAATAAACAGAAATCCAATAATATTTTCTTTAATAATACGACTCATGTTAATCAATAGATTGTTTAAATTATTATTTTAACTGTACCTATCTTATTTTTTTAATGAATTAACTGCTTAAGATAATATATTTCAAAACTAAAACTTTGCACCCACCTATATGCTATAGAAGTTGGACACTGATAACTCCACAAAACCATGATGCACTCAATATATTTTGAATACCTATACCTATATATATTACATATTATCTATATAATACTACGTAGTTGTTTAAAGAATAAATGATTTAATACCTATTGTGAAATTAATTATAATAATGTATGTTAGATGAATAGAAAATTGTTCGTATACAAAATTACCAGTATGCTTAATAATATTAGTTACTATTTTCACTCATTTGTAAAGAGTTAAATAAATAATTCCATGTAGGTACCTATTATATAAATCTAAATAAACACATTTCTAAAAATATAAAAATAAAATTATTTTAATTATATTTTTCTTGAACAATCATAATTACTTTGAATGGTTAATATCTAGTATTGACGTACATCACCTCAGCCCCACCCATTTGGAATTTTAAAACATTTTGTTTACCATTATTTAGTACGTAATTTGTGTGAATTTGTATGACAATTTTAAAAATTTGTACGGTCTTGGTTAACCCATTATTAACAAAAATAATGGATGGGGCTGGGGTGATGTGATTTCAGCCCCACCCAAGATCAAGAATTACAAAATATAGTCATCACTACGCCATATTTTAGTACGTAATTTGTATGAATTTGTACGACCGTTTTTAAAATTTGTACGATCTTCATTCGGCGGCAATCACAAATAATTAAAATCCACCGTCACCCCAGCCCCACCCCTCGTCTAAATTTCAGTGTTTTAGAATTTATTCCAGTGCCATATTTTAGTACGTAATTTGTATGAATTTGTAATACTTTTTTTTTGAATTGTTCGCTGTTATATTTTTGGTGCGTTCTATTCGTATTTGAATTAGTTGTATATCATTTTATATTTTATAACTAATTAATATTATTATAACCTATACCTACTATATATTGTACTTCTACATTTATGCTCGAATTTAGTTGTATCATTGATTTGTATCATCATCTCACATCTGTGACGATTACAACTTACAAGTGTTAATATGACACGCTTCCAAGCTAAAATTAAAAATAGCGATCAACAATAAAACAAAAATTAATAAGTTCATTAGTCTTCAAAATGTAAAAGTTTTTCAAACCACTGTGCGATTAATGATAGTTCATTATCAATAAAGGCACAAAACATATGAACCCTACTACATCACCGTGATGTACGTCTAGTATTGATAGTTTGAAAACTACTTCTAATATAAATATAAAATATAGGTTTAAATTAATTAAAACTTTAATTTATTTTGTCGTATATACATACATTATTGTTACATATTAATATATTATGTTACATGTAAAAATTCTATATTAGTTTTATTGGATTGAATTGCTTTAGATAGTACTATTAAAACAATAATTATAATAATACAATGGTTAATTACTGTAATAGTAATAGAAATAAATAATTCATAATATGACATAGCTGGTATCACTTAAATTGGGTTAACTGAACAATTTGTACACGCCAATAACTTTTTTTCTAAATCTTTGTAATACGATTTTTGCACAAAATATTTCAATATTTTATATTCATTTTTGGTTTTTACTTTTTACTTTACTTAACATTTTAAGTTCTAGTCTATGTGAAAGAGCTAAAAATACTGAAACCAGGCATTTATTTCGTATCTCGTTTCGTTAACCTAACCCATCCAGTGATGTATTATTTTTATAAATCATAAAGCAAATTGTTTAATTTGTTGTATTCGAAAAATGACCATAAGAACCAAGTGAAACACATTCTCTGAGGTTACTTCAGATAATTTTTTCTTAGTATTCAGTGAAAATGTTTCTTGTAACTCTAAGCTCAGAAGTATCAACTAGGTATACTATATTTATAAATATACTTTAAACTACATAAAGTGACTGATGATATAGTTATAAAATCTAAATAATTTATTATTTTAATATACATTTAATAAATTATATAAAAAAGTATAAACAACACAAAAGGTAGTTAAAAATTTAGAATAAGTTTAAAAAATATGTTGGTATTATTTATAACTACAAAGCTTATAATTCTGGCTTAAATAAATAATATGTACTTAAAAAATAAAAATAAATCGTAAGACTGTGCTCTACGAGTCTACTATAGCACCAAAGATGAAAAAAAATATGAACTCACTTATTTTTGATATTCAAGCAGTAAACCATAAAATAAGAATGAAGCTGTTTCCTACGTTGGATACAGTGATACAGCACACGCGTGAGTGAGTATTGTATTATTTAACTATAGTCTATAACTAATAAAATATATAAGTAATATTATTGATTTCTTTATTTCCATGATTAGAGTTAAACCTGCAAATTTTGAATTGTCTTCATGATGTTTACCAAATTAAAAGAACAGAAAAGTGGAGTAGAGTTTTAAAACTGTATAACTATAATATGTTATCCTATACCCTTTTTTATTAGAAATTCAAAATAAGCTTTTGACCTTAAAATAACAAATAATAGTACAAACAACTGATATAGGTAAAATATAAAGACCGCAGTGAAAGATGATCGATATTTAATAAAATGTTGATGGAATTGATTCGTTTTATTGGACAATGAAATTTTCTCAAATAATATGTTATCACGAATTATAAAACAATATAATAATTATTCAGTATAAATTTATTTTTTGTTCTTTTTATTTATAGAGTAAAAAATGATCTTTATATTTTGTTTAAAATAGTTTAACATAAATTGTTTGTTCTTTATACTGTATTTCAATATCCACAACACCCACTGAGAGTTTGCATTTAACCAATCTCAAATAAATTGATATCCAATCTCACATAGATAGAAAGAATATAAAAATGTTGAAGAACAATGGACTGAAAAAAATGCATCTGGACACAAATAATAAAATACAACATAGTGAAACTGTAATAATTTTTCATTAAAAGTCCAAGTCCAAAATATACTAAAGACTATACTATAATAGACAATTCAAATATAATAGAATATACAAAACGTTGAATGAATTTAAATTAATTGCATATTACTTTTTTTAATGTTTATATAATAATATATTTATACTTTTTTGGAATAGATAAGAACAAGGTGCAACTTTTAAACGGAATATATGTAGGTAAGTGCAGTGTGAAATGTATTACACGTGTCTAAGGCATCTTACAGGAATGTATGACATAGGTACTTAGATAACTATGACAACATTATACAATATTAGTCTGCAACAGCCTCAAACAAGTGTGAAAACTGACAAAGGTAATTACTATAACTACGTTATTACGTAGTAATAATCATGAATACTTTTAGTTTTAAATTTGTGTTATATTATATTTTTAGAAGTACATATGAAACCATGAAACTAAATATTTTATTTTACATTTAAATCGAATATATAATGTAATTCTTTATTCTTAAACATGTTTAAGTGTCTTCCACATTAGCTTACTGTTTTTACATATCTATTTAAGATAATAGAATACATATAATATTACGAGTACTATATAATATAATCATACAGTTACTGAATGTTTTCAACTATAGGATAGTAAGGTCATAGAACCATTAACTTTGGAGAAAAAACCGTTGTTTCCAGACCATCGGATTGGTCTGAGAGGTCTATCAAAAATGATATCCATCAAATAAAAGGGCGGGTTTAGAGGCTTTTGTACCGCTAAAGGGAATATACAAAATGGATTTCGCCGGCGATCGCAATGATCGGAAGCGCCTTCATTTCTTAAAGTTTGACCATTTACACTTTATAGTATTGTTGTATTCAAGATTTTTCTACAATTGTTTCGACTGTATAATAACAATTTATTTTATTGACACGACATTTTATGGATTGGTGAGTACAAAGTACCTACGTACGAATATGGATTACAATCTGACCGTATACATGTCGTTCAAAAACATCGATATTTGGATTACTGTCATAATTTTTATTTAAACCAAAACAATTGATCGAAACAACTGCCAATTTGAAATAATTACTAAAACACATTGCACGGTTATGTCCAAATATAAAATGTATAAATGAAACATATATTTTATAAAAAAAATAATCAGGGTTATTTCCAGTCGTGTTTCGAATGTATTCTATTTTTTTTTTTAATACGTTTACAATGATAACTAAAATAATACGATGATTTAGCACTGTACAGCATTAATTTAATATTATATATTATATTTTAATTAAATTACATTAATTACTATTGGTATATGAATCACAATTATTAACATTAACTACTTTTATAGAACGAGTCAAAAATAATTTAGTTGCGACTTCTAGATTCAATAAAACATGATCTTACTCTGATAATAATATGATCCAAGTCAATTTTACTCTAGGCAATCACATGTTTTTCTTCAGAAAACATATTGATTTATTTGAAACTTTAAAGTACTCTAAAAATGACATTTTATAATTAATTAAAGTTGGAAGTCAAACATAGCTACTCAAGTGTGAACAATTATCGATCGAAAATCACATTTAAAGGAAAGTTCTAAGTTTGAGGCTAACATTTAATTCAAACATAACACAATCTAGGTACGCTCTAAAAATCGAATTTTGGGTGGAATAATGAAGAAATAATAGGTACAATTTAAATACTTGCATGGGCAAACTAATATTTTAAAATGTTTGTTGTTACGTACTAAAAAATTGAGGGAATCATTACCTAGATATTCGATTTACGAACTTTTTAATAAATAACAACTATCTCTACGACTACATACATTTACTTATAAAACACATATTAAGTAGATTCTTGGTAGATAGTTTAAGTTAAACATACATGATAATGTTTATCATATCAAGTAAATAACAGAATTCGTACAGTTATAATTAGATTTTATCATTTTTGTATTTATAAAATACACTATGTAAATCTCGATGTTATTTCAAAAATGAATTAAATATAATATGGTTTTCGTGTTTGTAAAAATTGTATTTTATAGTAATCTTTAATAAATTTGTAAATTATATTTTACGCAATCGTTTTTGTATTCTATATATAATATATGTATATATGTGTATTTTTTTCCTAACCACCCGTATTATTAATTTTAACTGTATATTAACGAAACTACCCATTGTTTTAATTAATTTACGAAATTGTATATTTTATCGCAACATAAACATTAAAACAGTTATGCAATATAAAAGTGTAAAACTAAACTGAGTTCTACAGAATCCAACTAGTCTTCACGACTTGAGACTAAATACGTGATTCGACGACGTCAGGTGCAATAAAACGTACTTAAGTCGTTACATCAATTTGGTGCTGACTTCAAAATTTCCTTGAGCAAACGAGGAATAGTATTTGATTGGCATTTTAGCTGTGTGGTGTTTCGGTAATAGCTCGTTAGACTGTGAAATTACGTTCAACGATATTTTCGGAGCAGTAAGTCGATGACGGCGAAGGGGTGAACAGCACACCAATACAAATCGTTAGTCACACGCAGTGAGCAAATGTGTTTTCGAACATATTTGGAATAAGAAAATGAAAACTGTCTTGGAGGGGTGGTAGTAGGTCACGTAATGTAGAGTTGAGCGGAATAAAATGTTTCATGAGTAGTAGAAGAAAAAAAATGTTTTTTCTTCCCAAAAATTGTATTTAAATGGGAAATAAAAATTAGTAATAAATCAAATACATACGAACCAATTATAATAGCTGCTTATTTTACGCATATTTTTAAGTTATAACTGGTTATAATAAGCAGGTACACCTTTTTCAAAAATAAAAATGTTGCGCCACGTAATCTACCAATTGTATGAACGTACATATAAATCAATGTTTTAGTTTAATACATATTATAATAATATGAGACTGAATAATTTATTATTATAATATATAGTTGTCTATAAATTTTATTATATTAAAAACGTTTATTCGCGTCGTCTAAAAATCATAAAAATAATATACAATATAACAATATTATGTAGGTTTGTCAAACACTTATGTCACCAAATTCAAGCCTTATCAATTGATTTACCTACGTATATTTCACATTGTATACTACAGAATTTATCACCACCATAGAACAACATTCAGGGACAATACAACAAAAAAATTAAAATTTTTACCATGTGCAAATTTAGTGCTTCAAAAAATAATAATTTTGGTGGTCTGAAAATTGTTGTAGGTTATGTACTTATGTGTGACGTCATAAAATCACACGATCTAATGGCTTGTAGGTATTTACCAGTCTTTACGTGAAGTAAAGATAGAGAAGTTAGCCCCACCAATTCGTTCGATCGACTCCAAACTGGTATATTTTACCAATTAGTTTGCAAATTCAGGTTCACAATAAAATTAGGATAATTACATTTTTTTTCCGGCGTTTATAGTATATACATTTATGAATAAAAATATATTTAATTGAATAGGTTGTGTGGCACTGTATCCAGATATTTGATTGGAGAATAAATTTATAAAATGTGGAATAAATTTTAACAAACAAATCGTAACTTTTTAAAAATCAAACAATTATATTATAAAAATGCGTATAAGATAGTAATGTAATATACTAATAACCATTGTTGTTGAAGCCTTACAAACAATACAATTAAATTGTTGGGCACAATACAAAGATCTAGTGCTTTGTCCAGATTGGCTCACCTCAACGAAGGACTGAGATAGATTTTTGTTATTAATATAAAAACAATGATAAATTATTGTAACTAATAAATTAAACTATATAAGAGAAATAATTTTTAGCACAGTATAAACATTAAGCAACTTCTAGAAAAGATTGAAAAATTAACTCTTTAAACTTTAAATCTATACTTAGATGAAGTTTTCTGATCTATATAATTATATTAATATGTTCAACAATTAAACTGTTTTCCAAAAATGTTTCCACATAAAAAAAAAATATTGTAAAAGTAATATATTGAACTTCGCTCAAAATGTTAGAGAAACATTATCAAAATATAATTAGTATCAACTTATGGGTTATCGGCAATTGAAATCAAAATAAAAAATCATAGCTGAATTAAACGGTAATTGGCAATCAATCAATTTTATCTTGTGTAGCATTGTAATGATAATATGCTCACATATCACTATAATATAACAAGTCAACTAGAATGTAACAGATTAATAAATAACGGTCAGCCTGTCCCACGTAGAGTCCAGTTACACACAATAAAACCATTATCAACGACAAAAAGAGACGACTCGTATTATACGACTATGGTTTAAGAAAGCAGCACGTACTTATAACGGTAAGACGCAGGGCGTATAACTTTCCTACATAACGCCACAGAAAAGGAAGGGTAAAAAAAGTCTCTGCCACCGAAGAACAATCTAGTTCCCATGATCACGAAAACCTTTTGATAAACCACCCTCTGGTCAGCATGGTCGTGTCGTCCCTTAAATAAGTGCACGAGCACCAGTCATCTCGGGAACAACCTCCCGATCCCGAATCCTACGGGCGACAAATGGACTCCTTATTAGGACGATCATTAATCAGTGCGTGTTCACTATTTAAATTTGTGTTTCTTGTAAGTATTACCTTGTGTCACCTAAAACTGCTATAGCATAACTCAGAGTCAGCGGCAATTCAGGTAAGGCATCTCGTTATAATATTTTGTATTGACTGTGGATATTCTATTATATGTGCATTTTGAATAAAATTATATTGTACAGTGTATTTGATCGAATTCTCGAATACACGATCTCGAGAGTCGAACACCAGGAGGAAGGTAATATCGTGATTTTGGTATTTGCACCTGATATTATTCTCCAGCATTTATAACTGTAAATAAGCATATAGATACTTACTTTAACATCTGATTTTAATATGACTATCGACAGGAGTTTATATATTATTTATCTTATTTTTACGTTATTACAGCATCCAAGGATGTTTATAATATCACATTCTGCTTCGTGAACTATTTTGATTGTAAATTCTTTATTATTATGCTAAGGAGAAAATCCTTTTTTGTCAATTTTATAAATTAAAAATAATAATTAATGGAATAAATTAATAAATTAATATATTATCTTAAATTATAATTATTTAATGTTCAGTAACATTTTTATCATAACTAAAAATAATTTTTAGGTTTTATTGCATTCGTTTATTTTAGAGTTTTCAAATTACTTTGTAGTCATAAATGTATACAATTTTAAAATTTTAAAACTAAGGCTTAAAAATGCAATACAAAGTTAATAATTTTTCCATGACAAATTAAATAATATCACTGTATTTTACCCTGTCTTAAGCTCCGTTAAATGTAAAGCACACAGTGATTTGAAAAAAATAAAAATAAAAATACAGATCTAAAGTTATTATATTTAACACGCACACACACACACACTCATTGAAAGTATTTATATTATTATTCAGCTATCAGTTACACCACGGAGCTATTTAGGTACCCCGTTCATGAGTAATATGTAGTGCATAATTACTAAGGATATTATATTACGTCGGCACTGGTAAAGTGACAAAAATATGTCAGTCCCGAATATTTTCCTACTATTTTAATGTACCTACACGGTTATATCGATTATGCTATAACGACGAAACTGAATAATTTACAACTGTATGGCACAATAATAATGTTTAGTGATCGCGTACAACGTCAATAGACTATAGTTTATCATTAATCCGATAGGTATAATTTTACTATGTAGTTATTAATAATTAACTAGGTAGTTAATGAACCACATAATAATATCATCTGTTATTTAGGGTACCTTGACCTATTCAAACATAAATACAGTAACGCATTTTATATTTGTTAATTTTTCCCAAGGAAAAGTCGAGTAATGTCTACCCATATAATGTATACGATTTGTTTTTGGAAAAAATTAGTTTAACCTAACATATTTCTAATAGAGAAACAAATATCTAATATAAAATAAAATATAAAATATGTAAATATTATACATATAGTTAAATATCCACAAAAGTACAGGCTGATAGGTCCTAACAGTGATTTACTTAATGCAGAGGTATACTTGACATCTACTATATAGAAAAACGACTTCCAAGGCTTTTTAAAGTTATTTCACTACTGATCCATAACTATATGTTTGAAACATGTCTTATATCGTTTTTATCCGGATTGTAAATGAATTAATTTTATAATTATATTGATTGTGTATAATCATACCTGTAGAGTTTTAGTTTAATGTAGTTAAAAATATATTAGTATAGTAACATATAGATAATTATAAGAATTAATTAATTGTATTTTAACTGAATTATAATTTTGTTTACCATCTATTATTGTGTCTACTGTGTAAGCATTGTGTCAAAGTAGTTATAAATTATTTGTAATAGGTACCTTTATGTTTTATTATTGAACCGTTCCAACATATTTTTCAATTCATGCAACTTGATTTTATAAAATAGTGTATCTTATTTTTAATCTTGACGAATTTGTTTACAGGTTAAGTATACTATTTTTTTTTTAAAACACAACATTATTAATTCGACTTATTTTTTTATTCATTTCCAAGTATTTTAAAAGTTCAACATAGTTTTTCAACGGATTATGATAGAGCTTAAGAGCTTTATAATTTTTATTTTTTTTTTAATGTATAATATCGCTGTAGTAGTTTTTTAGAAGTATATTTGATTCATGAACAGTATTATATCTACAGAACACAATATACCATATGCATTAATATTCCATTTATATTTATATTTCTGATTAATATATAAATGTATTATTTTGTTTAGATATACATAAATTAAGTATAATTTAATTTGGTATGCAGAATAACGTGAAATGAAAAATATTTTTCTTACCTACCTGCCTCAAAACAATTCCTAAACTTATATTACTTATCCAAATGTATGTGTTAAAAGTTTATTAATTATCAATAATTCCTGAAAATCAATTCACAATTTAAAAATATTATAATAAAACGTCATAAATCTGCATAACGTTCCCTGAACATGTATAATAAAAATAATATCAAGCATAATCATCAAGTCATAACCACAATATATATTATGAAAGGTTAATATTAGGTAGAATAATAATTATCTTTGGCATCCCAAAGGAATCTTCCTCGAAGATATATTAAAATGTTCACTCATTAAAGTAATCATTTATACACAAGGTATTCCGTACCAAACATGTACGATGAGGTTGTAACTAAAACCAGTTATTTGGAAAAAAGTTTCCGATTTGTACAGCAAAAAGTACCTAGAAGTATATATCTAATTTAACAAAATCACAATTTATTATTTATAGTATACTGCAATCTGCAGGAAATAATATGAACAATTTGATATTTTAATTTACATAGGTAGGTACATCGAATTAGTATAAAATCAAATCTGTCTGGTTACATGCATTTAACTGCAAATTAAACTTCTTATACATAAGTAGCTTTGAAAAAACTCAAGGAAGGTGAATATAGTGTCATGGCACTAAAAATATGAGAAAAAACTGTTTTCATCTACTTATCAAAAACTGTCCAAGCGTACTTACGTTTTATTATAGTTATATTTTAAACTTATAATAATCACTGTTAATAATGTAGATCTAGAAATTTTATAATTTACGTATATTAATAATTTTTTCGTGAACAACATAAAGATATGAAAAGAAATTACGTCAGTTCCATCAGTATTGGGGTGGGAAGAGGGGAGGGGGTAAAAATTATTCAATCGATCAAACGGACTACGCCTATCCATTTTTTTAGTCAAAATTATTGGAATCGTTCAAACGACCACAACCCGTCGTGAATAACTAATCGTTTGTGATAAGTTATCACTGATAACAATGCCTACACATGTTTCAAATTACACTCAATAACAAAAGTTCATTTTCATTGATGAATTTCGATGTACATGTACTTGTGGTTCCATGAACTCTGAAGACGCAATAATTTTAATTTTTGAAATTGAAATCTATGCACAGTCGATGCATATGTAATTGAATATACGTAACATTAAACCCAAGCAGTGAATAGTTCATAAATAAACATGAACAATGTATAATAATACAACAAAGGAATGCATTCAAACATATAATACCCTTAGAGCTATAAAAGATCATATATCGATAAATACGTTCCCTTACTATGTGCCAATAACGTAATAATTCAGTATAGTATAATACTATAATAATACAGTATGTTTTATTTGTATTTTTAGTCGAATAACGAGGGTCTGAATATATGTACTTTTAGGCAATAATATTGTTGAAGAGGAAATAGTGATACATTAATTTTAATGATGTATTGTTGTAAACTGTTGTTTTGGTATAAAAATGATTAATTATTGTAATCACCTACGTTATTGAGTACCTACCCATAGTACCTTTATAAATTTGTATCGAACACGTATTTTAAACCCTATACATAGTTTTCAAAGTCTACTTGAGATACAAAATAAATTAAATGTTATACATTTTCATTTTTTTATACGATTCTTGATTATTTGCTATAAGATCTTGTTCAATTCACTGTACAAATTATCATTATTATATTCTATTAATGATACGTCGTTGAATAACATTGTTGATATCTTATACCTATTAGTTTATTATGCTATACAACTGTAAATGGCGTTGTTTTTTTTTATTATTAATATAATTTCCCTGTATTACTATTACTGTGGTCAACCTATTTTTTCTGCTCAGATCACTGCTGTGTTAGGAAATAATAATATTAATGGCCATTCTGCAGTCGACTAACAACTGGGAAGTACCCGCGAAACGATCGTCTGGTGAGCGGTTCATCTCCGAACAGAGACTGATGATGTACAAACGATCCGGGTAGTGAATTACGATTATTATTATTCTTTACACTGTAAATAAACAAAGTTTCAACCAACCGTTAAAAAAGTCAATACACTGGAAGGGACATTTTTTTTATTTAAGTAATATATAGAGTAAAATAACAATTAAAAAATGTTTAAATATTCAATTATAATTCGGAATTCCAGTTCATATCACATAGCACTTATCGACGACAAATAAAAATGCATTTAAAAACTTAGTAATAGTTACACGAAACGCGTATCATAGTTTGCACGAAATTTTCATATTATATTTATTACCAAATAATACCAATAGATACCTGCAGTTCAGTGCTAGAAAATTTAAATTACAACGAACAATTGTATCATAGTGTTATTTCTACGTATAATTTTTTTTTCTTAACTCTGCTTATTTTAGCGTCATAAATTTATGGGATAAGACATTTTCCGAATAATAAATAAAAAGATGCGTAAGGAAATGTGTGCATTCAAAAAATAGTTAACCATTGTTATCGTTGTTTGAAATAATGGTAATATTTATAAACATTTTAATATTATAATTTACTATTGTACTGTTTTAAGTTTTTGTCACTGTTTTATTATTAATATTAACAATTCTTTTTTTTTTTTAATTGGGGATCACTGCTTAATCTATGCCTGCCTTCCCATTGAAAATGTAAAGTCTTCGCTTGCTAACATAATCTAAGGGTACACCAAACGTCCACAGTTGCAATATATTCATCATGAATTATTATTTCGTGATTTAAACCTAGGCGCTGGGAGGGTTTTTTTAAACGTCATCTACACGGACGTGCTGTATGGGCCCCAATAACGGCTGATAGGTTTCAATCGTCCCAAGGGATCATCCAGGATCATCAATCTAACCCTTGGACCTATACATATACACCTAGTACCTATATATACAAGAGAAGTACTCCGAAAGTAGTTTCACTAGTTCGTTACAATGACGATACTATTTTCTGTGAAGCTGACCACTTGTATTATTGTTGTTATAGTAATATAGAACATAGAACATAAATTATTACCAACTTATAAATATTTAATAGAAAATTAAATCAAATATTTCACGTTAAAATGCAATGATTATAGAAAGTTAGTTTAAAGTATATATGACCCATATTCACAGCATTGATTTGGCTATAGTAGTTTGTATTAAATTGTATTTATTTGAGTTAGTGTCACAGTGTGAAATATTGTAAATTATATTGAATCGTTATCGCCCAACTCTTAATTTAATTGTTATAGTTCTAACATGAAGTGTTTGCAAAAGTTGTAAATTATTTACTTAAAGATCTCTGAACACTATGTAGTATGTATACGAGTACTACATTGTCTGATGCAGAGTTTGCTTGAAATGCGTTATCAAACTTTACAATACGATTATAATTTAATACAAAATTATCTTTTTTTTATTTAATTTCATACTTCAAATCATTTTGTAGATTTTGATTATCATCATCTTCACTATGTTGTTTCATTGGTTTTCATTTAAAAAAAAGGGGTCAAGTGGATGTCGCTCCGCTGTATCGTAGGTTACAAGTAGGTCACTGTATAATGGATGGTATTAAATTTGAATTCAATGATATAATATCATTGTATACGAAAAACGATTCTGAGCGGAGACGGTATGTCAGTCTAAGATATTTTAAATTATATTGATATATAAGGTAGCTGATAAGTTGAATTAATATCATTCATATTATTTAATTATTAACCTAAAATTATCAGTGATGCTGGAAAAATATTATAATATATACTTTTACTCGTTAATATTGATTTTAATATGATGTAATTTCGTCCAAATTTGAACTTAAAATGTCTGTAAAAAATAACTGTGTTTATATATTTTTTAGATTTTTTGTTTACAGCATGTACTATTTATTAAAATCTTTGTTTTAAACTTTCAACCAATAGTTATGAAAACTGACCATTTTATAATTGTTTAATTACAATGATTGATAATTTTCAACATTTTGATGAATTTTGTCAAAATTCGAACTTACCATGCTTATAAAAAAAATGTGTGCCTATGTATTTTTAATATTTTTAAATTGCTATTGTAACAATATATCAGGAGCCTTGTATTAAATTGTCATTATTTTTGGGCCAACAAATAAAAATTAATTGGTATTTATATAAAAAAAACTAAAAAAATTTAAAATTTAAATGATCCGTAAAAAGCTCAAAACCAGTCAAAATATATTCAAAATTAGATGGTGTATAGAAAATGCTTATATAAATATTCAGTGAAATTTTAATGAATCTACAGTTGTTCGATTTTGAATTGCAACAAAAAAAGAAAATCACTACATGAGAAATCGAATGAATATCTAATCTTGTAAAAATTTGAACTTAAAATGCTCATAAAAATTTATTTTGACTTGTTTATAAACATTTTTTTATTGGTAAAATTAGGAAAACTTATGAAGAATCTTGTATTACATTTTCAAACCTTAGATAAAAAAATAAAACATTTTTATGAATTTCTAACTTAAAATAAATTGCTCATTTTCGTCATTTTTACGTATTTTGTCAAAATTTGAACTTTGATTAGGTACCTATAAAAAAAAATTGTGACTACGGATTTTTAATATTTTTCATCTGCCTTTGAAACTATATATTAGAAGCCTACTATTAAATTTTCAAGATTTTTTACCCAACAAATAAAATTTTATTGACATTTATAGAAAAAAAAACTAAAAAAATTGGAAACTGAAAATGTCCTTTAGCAGCTCAAAATAAGTCAGAATATTTTGGAAATGCTAGAGTGTGTAGAAAATGCTTATATAAACATTCGGTCAAAATTTCATGTCTCTACGGTCATTTATTTTAGAGTTATACCAAAAACCAAAATCGAATTTGTCGAAAATTGGTTTTCCGTAAAAATTCCCGTTTTATCCTTAATTTTTCATTTGTTTTTCACGGCACTCATGAAAACTACTGGGAAATTTTAACTTTTGACCCCCCAAAGTACCAACTAGATTCACTTTCCTATCAGAAAAGGTACTAAAAAAATCGAAGCATTTTTACTGTCCTAAAAGGTGATGACAGACACAAAAATAAAAAAAAAATTAAAAAAAAACACACATCATTGTAAAATCAATACATTCATCGCTCCGCTCAGTATCTAAAAATATTTTAGTAATATTACATAGAAGGTACCTACGTCTACTATAATAATATTGTAAATTACAGTTAGTATTTATTACAAGTTTTTTTACACATTTTACCGTATAAGTAAGGTCGATCTGGAGAAGAAATGTCATGTTATTTGAAATTCCACATTGATTGTTGGTTGGTTGTCCATTATGAAACAACTTAATCCAAAGCAAGTAGGTTCAACAAACAGGAAGTTGTACTCGAAGATGGTATTTTCTCTAACCAGTTTTATATAATATCTTTGTTGCAATGATCATAGTTTTAATAATAATATAGATGTTATAACAAGGGACTACTATCATAATATAGGAACCTACCTTTTATTGATTAAATTTTAATTAAATTGTAATATCTATATTATGCAAATATATGTATATTAAATAATTTAGGTATTTTATTTTATCATTCGTGTAAATTGCGTTGTATTTTTAGCCAAATGACAATAAACATAATTTTATATAACTAAAAATTATAATTGTTAACTTGGCTACATCTTCTTCATGTTAGTTATTATTAGATCTTTTTTCCGTGTTACATAAAAAATTAAGTTATTACACTTTTTGTAACGATATCATTGTATTGTATACCTACCTATATTATTTTTATGTTGTATTACAAAATGAATTAATTTAAAAAAAAAAAAGTTAATTTTAAGTATTCAACTAAAATGTTTTTGTCGTCTCCAATTATTTTAATTGAACATTTTTTATAAGTAATTAATATTTAATTAACAAAATTTTAAAAACCAAAATATACCGAAGAATTACTAAAAATAAATATTTGAATAATTCAAATAAATAATTATTAATTTTTGTGAAATAATAACGTGATCAAATAAACCATACATTTTTTAGGAACTTAGCCGATGAGTTAATATTCTATGATCTTCTCTTTTTTCAATCGCTCACGATTCAATTCATTTTTTTACGTGGTTTAATTTGTATTGAACAATGTATCTAGTTGATTTTATTTAATTATAATTTATTTATCATTTTATCAAAGTTTTATATTCAAATAAATTGAAATATATCTAGAAATTTAGATAACTATTGTATTTTTATTATAATATACTATTACAATATAAATAACGCATTTAAATGCTATAAATGTAGTATAGCCAGTATAGGTGCCTGAAACCAAGTGTATTGTTGTAGATTATTAATTAGTTAGCATTTATTCACCTTATAAAAAATCTTTTGAAACCTCTATTCTACATTGCCAAATTAAGCATTCGTTTTAATCATATTTTAAATGTCAGTTCACAGCATCCATTCATAATATGGGCTATAGTCTAATATTTATCTCCACAATAGATTTCTGCACTTTATTTCAGAACACGCCATATCATGAAGTTTCTGGCTGCTTGTGCTTTAACTGGCTATATATAATATAATAATTGTTAAGTATAAAAAAACCTGTCACCGACAAAATGTATTGCTATCTAAGAATTTAGCTGAAAAGTTCTCTGATTTACACCTTATCATTCATGGTTCTGTCTGCATTTTACTATACATATCAGATGTTAACTTTTTCTCTCTTATCTTAATTTTTATCATAATCCCCTAGAAAGTTATTTAAATCTTAATGCATTGGTGTATTATAAGAAACAATATTATATTCATTACATTTTATATATATTTATTTTTATCCCATGTATACTGTGACGTAATTAATATTACAATAATTATTATATTCTAATAGTTATTACAATTTTCCCCAAGAAGCCAAAACGTAACTTTTGAAATTCTCTCAATATTAATGTAATAATAGGGGATAAAAAAAGTTTAAATCCAACATTTCAGAACGCATTGATCCCCAAGAACAGCTATTTTGTAATCACATTGTTGTTATATTTAACCAAACTTTGAACTGCAGTATTACACAGCGGCTATGCAAAGTAAATACGGTTTTGAAAAACAAGTACAATATATCTATAAATAATTTAACTCAATTAATTTATTCATATTATAATGAAAATAATTTTCATACGTAGTGTATTGCAGATTACATCTACATATTTCTTAATACCAAATAGTATTTAAATAATTCATGTTACTCATGATTTACAAAAGTTATTTGAATTTTCTAGCCTCTTGTAGATTATTTACTATTCATTTCAATAAAATGTATTGTATTACTATAACTGGCCAACTATATCGTTTATTGAATAATTTAGATTTGTTATATTTAAGTGATTTTATTAAATTTTATTTCCTTGTATTTAAATTGTAATTCCATTTCACAATATGTTATGTACTCCAGAATAAAATAAATAAATATATTACTTTAAATACCATCTTACTAATACTGAGACTATTTAAAATGTAGTATTTTCTTATAACAAAAAATTCAGAAAAATTATTAACTGAAAATTATAATATTTTTTTTGATAAATAATATGATTATTACATTGTAGGACAGTAATATGTAAATGATTTTGTTATATTTATTACGAAAAATTAGTTGTTTTATATTAAATTTACTGTTTAAAACGTGCTGAAAATTGAAAAAAAAAATACAACCTGTAATTTAATAAATGGCTACTAAACTGACTAAACCTGATCATTTTCATGTTAAAGTTATTTCTGTGATAGTATAAACATTAATTGAGTTAGCTAAGGGAAATATAAAACTTGACGGTACACTAGAGAGCTTTTTAATTTCGATTGGGCTCCGGAGGGTTAACTTGATGTGTTACAATGTTGTTTTAGGATATTTTGTATTATGTTGTGTACTTCACTATGACAGTGACCGAATCCCTTAATTATTTTATGTATATATTTTATTTTAAGTTTTTGGGTTAAACGTTTTCAAAGTTTTGTTTTATAGGGAAAGTCATTTAAACGAAATATTTGAATTCAAAATGTTTACTGTATTACTGACTAGCATTATGCTTTTCGGGCGTTATAAAATATATGTTATTTAATGATTAACCTGCATTCTGTGAGCTTTCTGACAGAGTGACATTACTTTATAACAAACAAACTTCAACACACATCTATTTTCCAACATTTTCATTGCATCTTCTTATTCTAAACTTTTCATACAAAAATGTATTATTTTTTACAATATTTATCTTATTATGTTCACATTAATAATGAATAACTTCTTCACACTCGATATATTGTGATAATTTGATATTTAATATTTTAATTAACTTTTTTTAATTCATGAATATTTTTAAAAAGTGTAATAAAAATTTATAATATTCAAGTGGGTAGAGCTGTGTTGTATTTATAATTAATAACTGTATTTATCGCACGTAGGTGTTATTATTCTCAGCCTATTGTTTCAATAAGTATCACTGCTACTTACCTTAACTAGGCCTATATGGCTACACATTTATCAATTTTATGCAATCTGAAGGGACGCAATCTGTTCTATTTCCTCAGATCTTTGACATCTACCACCTACGTCTGTCCACAGTGTCCTGGTTCTGCCTATTATAGCGGTTTTGTTTTATAATTATTTTCTAGTACCTAGTTCATATTTTACCAATCTTTTCTAATATCCTGATAAACGTGACAATATCTTCTCTCGAATATATTTGAATTTAGATTTTAATCATATGGTATATTTGTGTTACTAAGTTTTCTTATTAAAATGTTTTTTTTTTCTTATTGGTGTCCACTTATCGGTTATGTACTTCATTAATGGACGCATATATTATCATCCTATGACCTATACCATAAAAGGTGAATTTTTGATTTCCATGATAGCAAATTTGGTTTTAGGAGTTTTGTGTACTATTAGCAGCACTAATTCTTACTCACAAGTCTCTAATTTACTTCTTCTTACTTATATTTTATGCTATTGATGTTGCATTCAGTTATCCACTGTACTGAATTTAATGTAATAAACATTTTTTTCGGTTTCTTTTAAGTACACCTGTCTTATTTAATTTTAAAGTGCATAAGTTAAATTCATTTTTTTGGGATGATTGCATATTTATATTTTGTAAAAATGTATATCACCCCAAAAAAAAAAAAAAATTATAATAGAGTGACTGAAATATTATTGATTAAAAAGTGTTCAGAGTCACTATTCGATAGTGACAGTTTCACTATTTTTTTTTGTCGTTACATAAAAAACAAACATTATATTATCATGTTATTCATCTAAAAACTCGTTTTGGCGTCATTTTACCACATTATTTGTTAAATTAATCACATTAACCGACGAATGTTTATTTATTAGCACGCTGTTAACCCAGTACAGCGAAAGCAGCAAGGTTCACTCAGCCACCCCGAGATTATAGGATACAAAATAAACATTCATTAATAATATTCCGATGAGAGGTAATGATCAGTAGTGCGATAGAAGGTGTATGGGGAATTGGGGTAAATATATGTATGTACTGGAACGCCCACTAAAGTAAATTAATATTTCTGGGTGTGGTCGGGTTGTTTTTTTTTTATTTAATATAATGGAATTTTTTTCATGGTTCTATTTTCAATCTGAGGCATTTCAACCTAATTAACCAGGAACCAGGAGGTGAGGTGTGTAGTAGTCATTACTATTTAAATTTTTTTTTTAATGCAAGCTGAAAATTAACTATAATAGAAAAATATTATTAAACGCCAAGCGTCATCAGTGGGGAAAAACCAAGCACTAAAAAATTAATTACGTTTTACCTGGTTTCCCTTGTCTTACTTATAAATCTTAAAATGAGGGCGGGTGATTATTATGTATACCCCTATTCTTAATAATATTATGTTGGCAAAAACAAATTTTAATCAAACACAAATATTTATTTATTAGGTACATATAAATATTAACGCTAGACAGCTTTTTAAAAGTAAAAATAATTATAATGTTCTAAACAGATTACAGTTTAGTTAATAGTTTAATACCTACCAAAGACTAGTGCTTAAGAAATACCAGGTATACAACAAAATAATAGGATCTCTACTTGCATCTTGAGTTATTCAATAAATTTACATTGAATATAGTTTATCTTTACACAATGTACACAAATGTAATACTCTAATTATATAAACTACAATATACAAGAATCATAACTAATAAAATTCTACGAAGACAATTTATAATATACGATTTTACTTATCGTATAATAAAACATTTATAATTTTGTTATAGAAATGCTTCTGTTAATCATTAACTATATAAATTCCAAAGTACCTGCTAATATAACTACCATTAATAATACCATATTTGAAATAAATCTGTATTATAATGCATGATAGTAGTAACTATAATCACTTATTTTCATGTAAATGTAAATACAATTGATAAATTATTTCAAATAATTGTATTCTGTGTTTTATTAAAAACGTTTCACGTGTCTTCAGTTTTGAATACAATATAATATTTCTATATTGATTATTCCAATGCGCCATAATTAAATATAGCTGATATGAATTGATAAATTTTAGAATTAAAACAAAATAAGTAGCTCTGAATAAGTGTGTGTATAATTTATGTATGTATTTATTATGTTACATATTGTATTCTACAGTTTAAGATAACATTGGAAAGATAAATTTTATTTATTATTTATAAGCAGTACTTTCAAAGATAAATTGTTATTGTTTTTTTTTTATTTTCGAACATAATGTTAATTTTCCAATATAATATATATACCTATAAAGAAACCCTTTTGATGAACCCCAATGATTAATATTTTTTGAATAACTATACAAAATTAGTTACTAAAATTATTAGAAACAAAATCGTAATTTCTCATTTAAATATTCAATTAGATAGATCAAGATTTTAACTTTGAAAGCTTATTAAAAAAGCATTGTATATTCGATATTTTCAAATCATTATAAAAACAACTTATGAGGAATACGATTATATTTTTTTCTATTTTTTTTTTGACCAAAGAAAATACTATCATAGCTTATAGAAAAAAGTAAACAATTTAAAATTCTTATAAATTGGTCTTAGAAGTCAAAATATTTAAAAAGTTTAAGCATGTATAAAAATTGCTTATATAATAATTAATATTTTTTTGAAAATTGTCAGGTATCTACGGTTGATTGTTATTGAATTTAAAAGAAAACAAAAATCGTATTTTCCAAAAACTTTTATTGTGTACATTTTTACTTTTGTTCTAATAGAAGTATAATAGTACTGGGAGATTTTTACTCCCAAAAGTACAAACATTTAATACACTTAATATTTAAACTGAGGTATTTGGTTTGCTATTAAAAGTGTATTCTGACAAATGAAACAAAATATTGTAACCAATACATTCATAACTCTTCTCAAAGTCTAAATTATAAATATGTAGCATGTTCCTAGATATTTTTCCTCTGTAAGGGAAATTGAGGAATTATTTTTACTGTTGATTTGCGTCTCTATGACGATAAAACATTACACAAATACAGTCGATTGTAAATTGCGCCCACAGTGAGCCGGTATTAAAAATTGTATAGTAAATTGCACTCGTTCTTTTTCAGTTGTCAAAATGGGTGTAGTAAATTGCGACGTAGTACCTACCTATCTAAGTGACCGTGAATTCATCGCTATCTATTTTAAATAATGTTGTTAATTTATTGGTGTAAAAGCCGAACGTTTATCGCTTTAATCGTTATGATATTATCGATATCAATGACCAAATGTATATTACGACTTTACGTAGGTAATATTTTATACAGTAGTTTGCGTGCAACAGTGCAGCACAACACAACATGAATGTAAGTTATAGAATTAGCCACAGAGGTTATTTTGAACAACATAATATACTCACCCATATTATTTAATTTAAAAATAAATACATTTTTCCATTTCTTAATGATTTATTTATTTTAACCAAATCAAAAAATCATTTTTGGAGGTCCTTCTTTGGTGTCCTCTGGTAATGCTAAATGACTATCATACAAATAATATATCTAATATCTACTGGGCGCAATTAACTACATATAAATGTATACTTGAAACGTATTGGGCGCAATTTACAATTTTTTCCTTTCGTTGGTAAAGGATTTATGTTTGTCCAAAAAAATAGGTTGGCACAAAAAAAATTGTATTCAGAACAATATAATATAGTAAGTGACCGATCGGACTATACGGCGTCGATTCTAACGCGCACGGTCGCTGGTTCGAATCCAACCCACGGGCTGCACCTCTCTCTGGGCAAGCAACTGTTTAGAAAAAGAGACCGCCATCCCCAAACCGGATATGGCAGAAACCTACGGGTGCCCAATTAGAAATTCTGCCAAATAGTCGTCCAAAGTAGGCCTACTCTCAGACTCTAAGCCAAATGAAAAAAAAAAATAGTAAAAAGATTATTCTATAATAAAATTTAAAAAAAATTATACTCCGTTTTGAAAAGTATTTAATATTTTAGAGTTAACTAAATGGACAAGATAAAATAACTCTTAGGTTTATGTAAATATTTAATTTGTAAATAAACCAAAGGTGTGTAAGTTATACCTATTCTTATATATTTTGTGTTAAAGAGAAATATGCGCTATATAACGTGTACACAATACTATTACAGCGGCAATACCTATTTTTAAACAGTTAACACGTCTTATTATCTAGAAAATGATTAACGTATTTAAGAATACTTTACATTTAATAAAAAATATTTGAAAAAAAAATATATTTTTACTACCTCTTTGTTATTGTTTAAATTTTTCTAACTTTTTTTAATGAATTGATAACTTACATTTTTAATTTTATATTCGAAAACAGAATAATTGAATTCTCGTTCAAAATTTGATTTTTATTCATTTACATTTTTAGAAAAATATTTTGGTTCGGAATATGAAATTAAATGCACATATAGGTACTCATTATCTATTCAAAGTTATTTTATTTTATTGTTTATACATAAACAGGCTTGCATACAAGTAAACACGGTACATAATATATCATAACATAATATACAGTACTACAGTAGGTATAATAATATTAACAACATAACAGTGTTATATTTGAATTCAGTGATAAATCGCTGTATACGATAAACGATTCTAAGTGTAGACGTTGTGTCATACTTGTATAGATTATCAAATTTAATAGTTAAAATTGTTTTTATAAAAATCTAAAAAAAATTTCATGGTTATATTATAAATAGCGTGATTTTCCAGTAAATTCTTTCTTTTTGATAGAGGTTGAAAAACTTGTTGGGCACCTTCTATTAAAATGACGTATTAAATTAGCTATGAAAAGAAAATTTAAAAAATGTCTAACTGAAAATAGTTTGATAATTTTCGAAATGTTGATGAATTTTGTCAAAATTTGAAATTTAAATTCATATAAAACATAATCGTGTATATGTTTTTCTGATATTGTTGAACATACATTAGGAAAACTAATAAGAAACCTTTTATTCAATTTTCAAACTTTTTTACTACCTAAATGTTAAATTTTTTATCGACAATAATTTTAAAAAATTTACAATTTTCTAAAAATTTCTCAAGGCTATAACTATCTGAAAAATTATTGTTATTTATATTTTTGTTTCAAGGTCTGAAGCTATTAGTTTTTGAGTAGTTACATAAAAAAAAATAAAGTCGAATTTTCAAAAAATTGGTTTTGCATAAAAAATTATCATTATTTTTCAATATTTTTTTTGTTTTTCTTGACGATTTCTAAAGTTATTTGGAATTTTCAATTTTGACCTCTCAAAAGTACCAACCAGATTCACTTTACAATCAGAAAAAATGTTGATCTCGAAAATCAGAGTATTTTTATTATCCAAATTGTTGTTGACAGACAGAAAAAAAATATATATTGAATTTGGTAGTTTCTAAGAAGTTGTTTAAAGCGTCAAGAAAAACAAAAAAAATTGAAAAAGTTCTAGTTTTTATAAAAAAAAAATGTTTGAAAAAATTTATTTTTATTTTTTTGGTGTAACTCAAAAACTAATAATATATATTTTTTTCTAAATTGATCTTATAAACTTACTTCGAGTTCTATACAAAAAAAAAATTATATTTTTAATAACGTATAGATAATGGACTAATAATATTATATAATATATAAGGAGTGTTACTATTAAAAATTTCCCTGTTCCTATATAATTTAATGTATAAGTGTATTTTTTATTCTTCAAATAATAAACACGTGTAATTAATAATCAAGGAAAACGCATTTTATTTAGTTATCCATTATAAGTGATATTTTATGTTATACAATTTGCACATTCATTAATCACATTTCTTGCATAAAATGTAGGTGAGGCTAACTCGTAAGTCTACTAACAGGTAATGTTTCAGAATTGTACGTCTACTTTGTGATTTTTTAATATACTTTATTGATTGTAAAAAATAATTAAAAAGATAATTAAAGCAATTATTTAATATTTTACGAAAAAACGTACTTTTTTAGTGTTTGAGATTGGCTGATAATAGATATAATATTTAATGTAAGATTGCTTTAGTTTCTCACTCAATTAAACCATTTATCACAAATGTACAACCTTATTACACGTATATATTACACATTAGCTAATTCCAAGTTGCATACCTATTCAATCACTAAACATTTAATTAATCAATAGTGAGCTGAAGGCTCCATTAATATAATTCAGTGGCCCATTTAACTGGATCAATATTTTTATGCAACTAGTAACAATTATATTGTTGTTATTATAATCAATTTTATTTCTTTTAACAATAGGTATTTTATAACATGATTAGAATAAGAGAAAAATTATAAAACATTATTTACCATTATCAGAGCTTTACTTAGGAATTTTGGGACTAATTTTTTAGTTGAGTCCCTTAACTTAAAGTATAAATTCGGTTTTTTTTTTGTTTAGTTTTTAGATTCTGAGAGGAGCGATGAATGTATTGATGATGTGTGATATACAATGAAGTTTTGACAAAATACATATAAATCACAAAAATGTAAAATTTATTTTGAGTAAGAAATTCATACAAATTTTTATTTTTAAATCTAAGATTTTAAAATGTAATACAAGATTCCTTATAAGTTTGTGTATTTTTATCAAAAAAAATGTTAACAAGAAAGTCATATTCAATATTTATGAATGATTAAAGTTCAAACTTTCCCAAAATTGGATATTCACATGATTTCTCATGTACCGATTTTCTTATTTTGCTGTAAATTAAAACGAATAACTGTAAATACTTGAAATTTATATCATCTGTTTGTTTTATCAATTCCTATACTTTATAATATTTTTAAAATATTTTAACTCATTTTGAGCTGTTTATTCAATTTACAATTTTTTTTAGATATTTTTCTATAAATGTCAATTGAATTTGTTGGATAAAAAAGGTTGAAAATTTAATACAAGGCTTATGATATATTATTACAATAGAAGTTCAAAAATATTAAAAATACAAAGGCACAATTTTTTTTTTATAAGCATTTAAAGTTCGATTTTTAACAACATAAATCAAATTTAAAATTTAAAACAAGGTTTCACGTTTATAATTCAGTAACCAAAAATTCTTAAAAATATAAATACTCAGTTATTTTTATAGTTATTTTATTTTCAAATTTGAACGAAATTACATATTAAATAACCAAGAATAACGTTTTTAGTTATTTTGTTGTAATTTTATAATATTAATTCAACTTATCGTCTACCGTATAATAATAAGAAATAACAATATAATTAATATAATATAAAATATCCACGCTGACAAACCGTCTCAGCTCAGAATTGTTATTCATATACAATTATATTATATCTTAAGAATTCAAATTTGATACCACCCGATAAAAAGTGACCCACTGTACAGCAGAGCGACATCCACTTATCTGCCCTTTTTTTGTATTGAATTTCTATTTTAACATAGTAAATAAATTATACCACTACCTGCCCGATCTTCCTTCGGAAGAAATTATTACAAAACAAAAGAAAAAAAAGAAACAGATATCGTTATCGGTGAATATATGAAAATAATTGATAATTAGGTAATCTATATATATAATTATTATTATTATTATGAGAGGAAGCGCGTTCAGAGACGTTCAAAACCGGTTTCCTTCGTCTCCCAAATTAGGTTAGAAACTTATATATATATAGATAAGTGAGAAGTGTATAAATAATTGTATTATTTAATGTTTATTGATATAAAGAAATCATAATAATCATATGACTGTATTACCTACAGTACCTACAGTACCTTATATATAAGGATACCCTAATTATGTCAAGGACCGGGGCTACAGGACCCTAGCCACCCTCTCTAAGTAGTGCTCTCACCATTATATTTATTTGTATTTATATTATGTACAGCACTGACAGTAAATAAAAATACAATACAGTTGTTTATTTAATTTTATTGAGAATGTTGAGATTATTGACTTTCATGATATAATATAACATTACTAATAATCAAGTAAATATGATTATAGGTAATAAACTGCTATATTATTATCACTCCTTATTACCTACTTTGAATTTCCTAATAACTATCATAGACTCAAGGGCGAATATTGCGGATTTATATTATATGATATAATAGCCATGATTATTCAATCCAAATGTATAGTTATTACTATTGGTCTGATCCTAATGTTCATATTTTGAAAGTAGCCAGAAACAAGTTTTTTTCTAAAATATATCCCTGTAAAATACAATACTTTAACATTGAAATTAAAATAAATGATTTAGCATTGGAACACTATATTATATTATTATACAGCTACAGTGTTGTTATTGTATAGTGCCTACTGAGATAAGTGGAATTAGTTTCTTGATTGTTGCCTCGCAAGTAGGTTTAGACCTCTTAGACGCTGGAAATTGGTACCAAGCTGGAGAAAAATGATTATAATATTATAATTATTTTTATAAATAAGATTTGATATCTCGTATGTACAGCTAAATACAGAATTATGAAGTCATACTATTTTCATATGCGCAAACACGTACATCATACATAATATTCTATCTTACATTCTATCTTACATGTTATAAATTAATGTATATTATTAGTAAACAATAATAATTACTAGGCATCAGTACCTACGTGTTTAAAAGTGTACATTAAACTACAATTTACGTTACGAAATAATATTAAATGTGTTGGAACTTATTACTCCGTAATGATATTGGCATATTTTATTGATGGTTGTGTAATACACTAATAGGTAGGTACGCAGAACCATTCTACAGTTTTTTTTGGGGTCAGGAGAAAATTAATGCGGGGCCCCCTCAATCATCATAACACGATGTGTTAGTAAAAAAATAGTCATTTAGATTTACAAAAGGTTGGCAAATTTTCACAAACAAGGTCATAAAAGTCAATGATTTCGGTGTTATTGTAACTTAAAATCTTAGGTATTAATGTAAATAAAACACCAGAAACTATAGGTATTAGCCGTACGACACTTATTACTTATTAGTAAACAGTAAACAATGAAACAATGAATAAGCAATAATAAAAATATTAATAAAAAAAGGTCGATGTATAATAAGTATGAATAACCATGACAAAATTGATAGTTATCATCACAATAGTAATAGTTTTTTTTCAGTGTACTCCAATACCAATAAATTGCACTAGTTTTCCGCTTCTGATTGGTTGATTTTTTTCTATTTTCTATATGTATGTTATCTGTATATGATTGACAGCCAATAGGAAGTAGAGAACTACGATATAGGTGAAGTTAAGAGCAGAGGATATTTATCAAAAACTGTGATGATACTTATTTATTTTGTCATTCTGATAAGTATTACCTAATAACAAATAACCAATAAAATAATATAATCACCAATAACCAACTCCAAGATATCGATATTTGCATTAACGAATTTTTACGAAGTAAATCGGATATTTTTATTGTTATTCTTCGTACTTTGGTATGGAAAAATTATTAAAACAAGACAATTTATGATTATAATATAAGACAACCAAAAACTTAGCCTTTTTATAATATAATTAACATAATTACAAACTACATGAGATGAAATAAAATTGTAAACATTACTAAAATTTTATAAATAAAAATATATTAGAAATTTTAGATAGACCCTAATGAGTAATGGTTAGGTACGCCAAGTCATATGTATTATTTGAGCGACATTAAAATTCCAAATTCAAAGTTTATCTGAAATTGTTCTGCAATGGGGCCCTGGTATAAATAGCCCCTTTCCCCCTACATTGAATGGCTCTGTTATAGAACATGTGTATCTATGATTTTTATATATATTTTGATTTCAGTTTTTCTATTTTTTGACAGACAAACCACTATACGATTGATCTAAAAATTATATATAAATTATATGTTCAACATTTTAAAAATCAACTATCTAAAAAGTAATGAAAAAAAATTTAAAAATAACCGATATTTGTTGAAGTTTGGAAACTTATTCGAGTACAAACATATATTAAAATGTATAGTATTCAAAAAAAAAAAAAAAAAATATACAAAATATAAAAAAAGTGGGCAAGTGGATGTCACTCTGCTGTACGGTAGGTTGTAAGTGGGTCACTTTAATAGCTGATATTAAATTTGAATTTAAAATTAAATCATTGTATGCAAAAAACAATTCTGATTTAAAATGTTATTAATTATTTCGTCTAAATTTGTACATCAAATAACTATAAAAAAAATTTGTTTTATATTTTTCAAGTGCTGTTGTAACAATATACCAGATAAGTCTTGCATATATTTTGAAACTTTTTGACACAACGATACAATTTTATTGACATTTATAGAAAAAATAAAAATAAATTTAAAATTTAAAATGTCCGTAAACAGCTCAAAACGAGTCAAAATATTTTGATAACGTTATGGTATAAAGAAAATGCTTATATAACCATTAAGTGAAATTGTGTCTATAGTCGATGGTCATTTGTGTTGGAGTTCCACCAAAAACCAAAATCTTGTTGATTTTGTGTAAAATTCTCGTTTTTCCTTAATTTTTTTTTATTTTACTGGCACTTTTGAAAACTCCTGGGAATCTTAAGCTTAGACAACCCCAATGCAGCTAGAATCACTTTCCCATCCAACTGAATTTCGGATCAACGTTTTTTTACTGCCACAAAAAATGATGTCAAATAAAAAAAAACAAACATCTTTGTAAAACCAATACATGCATCGTTCCGCTCAGAATCTAAAATGTTAATTAATAGGATTTTAACTAAATTTGGACAAACTTTGTATGGTTATACATTTTTAATATAAGGAATAATTTATAGTAACTAAATACAATTTGTTGCTAATAACTCAAAATGTAACTCCTCTTTTAGTGAGTATACCTATCTAATAGCTAAGCTGGGAGTAAAACGTTTGGGAAAAAAACTTATAATCAAAAGAATTATAATTTATAAGAGTTTGAATATTTTATAAAATGTATGGTATAATTCAAGAGTATTTTGATTTATATATGATCAAAAGTAAAAAATGTGGGTAAGTTGATATCGTTCCACTGTACAGTCTTTTTATTCTTTTGTTTTGTAATAATTTCTTCCCGAAAATGATCGGGTTGGCAGCTAATGATATAATTTATTTATAATCTTAAAATAGTAATTTAATACAAAAAAAGAGCGGGTAAGTGGATGTCGCTCTGCTGTACAGTAGGTTAAAAGTGGGTCTGCACTGTTTATTGGAGGTATTAAATTTTACTTCAATGATATAATACCATTGTATACGAAAAACGATTCTGAGTAAAGACGGTTTGGCAGTGTGGATATTTTATATTATGTTTGTATTGTTATTACTTATTATTAATACGGTAACTGGTAAGTAGAATTAATATTATAAAATTACAAAAAAATAACTAAAATCGTTATTCTTGGTTATTTAATATATGATTTCGTGCAAATTTGAACATAAAATAACTATAAAAAAAAAACTGTGTGTTTATATTTATGAAATTTTTTGGTTACAGAATAACCTACTTACGTTGAACATTGTTTTAAATTGTCAATCCTGAGCTATAAAAATTGAACACTTTATACATTTTTAACTACAAAGTAATTTACGAATTTTAAATTTGATAAATTTTGTTAAAATATGAACTTTAAATGCTTATTAAAAAAAAAGTTGTGCCATGTATTTTTATATTTTATATTTTTCAACTGATACTGTAAAAATAGAATTTTAAATTAACTATGTTTTGATACTCAAAACATTTTTTGTCATTATATGTAATATTATTTTATACACAAAGAAAGAGAGAAAAGAACATGATGTCTATAATGTTTAGACTAATTGCAATCTATTTTATCGTGTATACAATAATATGGAACAACAATAATTAAGAAGTATAAAATATGGATATTATTGTATAAAAAAAATTGCAATTTTTATTAGAAATAGAAATAGAAACAGAATATAACTGCTATGAAAAATAATTAATGTTATGACTCATGAATTTTGAAATAATTATTTTTTATGAATGAGTTAAATCTATTGCAAAGACTACAAATAACTATTAGTGACGAGAAGTCCACTGATATTATTATAAATTATAATGCTATAATAATATAATATAGTATGAGCTATGTTTTTGACAAAAATTAGTTTAACACTATAGGTTAGATGAGCTTATTCTTTATAGTCTATAATATAGATAAATATTACTTCGGTGCTGATCTACCCGTCTCTTTAGCTTAGAATTGTATTTCGTAATATAGGTACACCTACAGTTATATTTTATCATTGAATCTAAATTTAACACATCCATTAAAGTGATCAACTAAATGACGAGTTACGCTCGAAATCGAGTATACATTATAATCGGAGGATAATAATAATATAGATAGTATTAAGTGTTTGAACATTTCATCAATTATAAAATTATGAAATATTTCATAAAACATTACAATTGCGTGAAATAATTCAGTATTTTAATACATTTTTTTTTTTTTAAATAAGTTTTTTATATTTACAATTTACATATATTTTTCATAAATTACCTTCATAATTTTATGGTATATTTATACCTAACCTTATGTTTACTAAAGTTTTTTTTTCTAATACCTAACTGTTAATCTACAATAATTGAAGTATTGGAATCCAAATAAAAATTAAATTAAATTAAATTAAATATACCTAACCTTAGTATTATACAATTAAAAATTGTATTCAAAATCTTTATATTCGCAAAAAAAAATACAAAAATCATACAAATTTACAATATTATGCACATATACTAAAGTAATATTTCAACCATAGCACTCGCATATTCCATTAATATCAATGATTATACCTAGTCATTTTGGACTACATAGTTAATAATTGATGAATAATAAAATTACAATCATTCATATATGTATAAAACAAATTTTAATGTTTCATGTTTTTGTGAAATATTTCACCATATAGTGAAATAATTCATACTTCAAACACTAAACATATTATAGGCTCAAATAGTCAATACTACATAGTAACTTTTTAATCATAACAATTTAAATGTAATAATTTTGTATTTAAAAGAAAATTAACATACTCGTACATACGAAACAGGCATAAACACATGGTAATATATACCATGATCACCTTGAATAAAAACTTAAAATTAATATACTGGGAATTACGCCAATTCATGAAAGAAAAATAGAACTTTTACTATAGGTGCGTACTGAAGCCATTAGAACACGTTGAATGCTATTTGTCCATTATGAAGTACCTAAGTACATTTAAGTAGGTTGGTACACAAAAAGTACATATTTTGAAGGAGTATAAAATGTTTTAACCATACTTTGTGGCTTATAATGTGTTCTCGGGTTTAGGTAGGGACATATTTTACTATTTTATGAAATTAAACGAAAAGAAATTGATGGTTATATTTTTATATCTATTCTGGTGTTAACTATTTACTGATTTCTATAAAATAATTAATTAAATATTTAAATATTTAATAGATCGTATAATAATATAACATTATTATTATGTTTACTTTTAAAACCAATATAAATATAATAACTTACATATATTTATAAATAGACAAACACAAAACAGAGACTGAAAATTTAAAATGGTTATTTTTTTTATCTTGAACATATGTTATATTATAATATATTACATTATCTTTACTACCCATTGTATATTTTTCCATTGAGACTTGAGAGACAGTACTATAATTATGAAATTTAAATACTGTGGAATTTATGTAAAAGTCATATCTCTCCACAAATAAATAATTGAATAAGTTGTAATAAAATTATTACTGCATTAAAATAATATTTTTTTGTATCTATTTTAAAAATATATTTATATTTATTCCTTCCATTATAATCATTTACAACAATTGAAATCCTAAAAACGTTAAAGCTTTTGAAATTGATAAACCACATCAAAAACTTGATGACATTGTTCGAACAGAAAATGTTGGTCACGTCTACGGTTGCGTAGACGCCTTTTGTCCTACTGTTATCTATCAAATAAATAAATGGAAAAAACCAAAATCTTTATGTATTATAAACTAAAAACAATATAAGACACGTACAATACGGTTATTCTTTGAAAGCAAAAGAATTGACTTTGGTGAACAAACAAATGTTTGAGAATTCATGTCGACATCATAAGAAAAGCTGTGCAAAACTTAATTGAGTTTTAATTTAATATGGAAATTAATATGAGGTCACGCTTACTGCCAAATACATAATTTTCAAATAAAATACTAAATACTTATATGATATTTAATATTTAATATTATTATACAGATACACTTAAAGTAGGTAGGTACGCATATAGAGACGATATTATCAAGACTCGTTTATTCTATTTTTTCTCAAATGTAATATTAAACGTTATGTTAAATCTAAACTATCTCCAAATGCATTGCATATATACCTAGCTATACCATGTATTTAGAAATGTTTAGGTACATAGATACCTTTTACCAATAGACTACAACATAGTTTTGTGCTGTAATTCGATAAATTAATATTTGATTTAAGCCAGTTGACATAATTGTACCGTTCTTGTTTACTATTATTGTAATCGGTTTCGAGATTAACATTCCGTCTCAAATTATTATATTATATCGTTTATATTAAAACAGTAACTAAACAGTATAATAGTGCACTGATTGATAATTTGTTGACATAAACAAATTGTAGAATTTTCACAAATTAACTAGTGCATGCAAATTCGTAGATACGAAAATAAGTTCGACCTAGTTATCCAAACAAGCAATTGTCCATTTGATTTCTCGATACGTTATGGTATACATCAGACTGCCACTTTAAAAATAAAAATAAGATTATCCACGAAATGAAGTGGCAATTCCAGTGAACAAATATTATAAAAAACAAACTCTGAGAAAAATACCAAACATCATTAGAGTGCGTGGGGTTTTCGAAATAAAAGCAACCAGCAAACAATATTCGGCAAACGAGACAGCAATCAACAATCTATAACCTATCTATGTACATCGAACATACGCGAGCGCGCCTTACACTCGTTGGCATCTCAAAAACAACAGAAAATGTTCGGTACTTGGCACTTACAGCGTAACGGCAATATTCTTTCGAAATGCTGATAATGCTCCATATCAAGACAAAAATGTCGATTTGCCAACACATACGAGTTACAACACAATTGTCACAACATCACGGCTGGAAACTCTGAAAGAAAAAAAATTTCGCAATTACATTGATTGTTTCCACCAAATGTTTGTGTGAACTAATGTTTTATAAACTATAAACCTACTAATTAGTTTAATAACCACTTTAATAATAATTTATATTTAAAATAAACTAGCAGAATATTCTTATACCTATATTTTTAGTTTAATTTAAGATACCAATTTGTTATATTATAAGTAAATAAATATTAAAACGTCTCTAAAATTATTTTAATTGCATTTAATTATTTTTTTTTTTTAAATAATACAAATAAGTATAGGTACAATAAAAAGTACCACACCTTTTCTTATTCAGCATATTAGGATCGATAATAATCATAATTTTGCTGGATTGTGTGTGTATGTACTTGTGATACATTAAACTAGTACCTATGTAAATTACATCCTTATATATTATTTTACGTGTACATTATAGTCTGCAAAAACATTAAGTAAAATATATTTCACAACGGTAATTATGACTCAAAGTCATAAATAAAAATATACGTATACAACATACATTATACATGTAATATGTGTTTATGTACAAAGCACGTATACGAGTTGGTATACGTTTTCTTTAAAATGTAAAATTAATAGATTAAACATGTTTTGGTGAAAAACGAAGTATAGATCACCATCTACTTATAAGGATCGTATAGGTACCTATTGTATAATAAATTATAAAATTATTTATTCGGTAGAATGAACTAATTTTGTCAGAAAACATCAAAAGGTATACCAAATTATATTATTATATTAACTATATTATTATAATATTAACTATATAATATATTACAACAAACCGAAACCAAATTACCGTAGAATGGTGTTAATAAGTTAGTAGAATGAATAATTCAAATTATTTTCACTTTAATTATTTTAAGCATTTTAACTTTGTATGCCATTAGTATAATTTTATTGCTTTGTATGTGCCTGATTAAAATATTTTAAGTTTAATATAAGAATAAATCACAGGGAACTAGTGTTAATAATCACTTGTATTACATTTTCAAGCCTAAAGTATTAAAATTTAAGATATAATCAATTTTTTACAACAAAATACTTAAATTTCAAACATACACAAAACTAATTTTTCCAATATATTTTATTATTATTTTAAGGCATCAACTGTAATCGGGGTGGTTTGAACCACATATTGTGTACTCGTTACTGAAAACCCGGCTGGTCACCCTTTCGAGGCAACACCGCCGATGCAGAGGATACGTTGATGCCTGCAGCCAACTACCAAAATATTTTAAAATTACCATATGTACAACTTTTGAGGATTCTCGTATTATACTTTCAATATTTTTGACAAGAAATCAAACATTTTATGAACACATAAGGTACATATAAAAAAAAAACCGAAAAAGTCAATAATTTCATTATTTACGGAAATACGTTTAGAATGAAGCAATAAATTATAATGTGTACGTGAGTACGTGACTAGAAAATACTAGTATTATAATTTTAGGGAAAAATGCAAGTAGGTTAATATTATTAATACATTTTAATTTAAAAAAAAAATCAAAATCTGGTGTGGTGTAAATATTCCAGTTTTTTTGCTATTTATTTTTAGTTTTTTCCAAATATTAAGAAAAGTACCTACTGAGCATTTTAATCTCCCTCACCTGAATCAAAGTTAAGTATTAAACACTTAATTTTATTATACTGCAAAAATGGTTATTAAATGTTATTACTAATAAGCACCCTTTAATAACAGCCTCTTTTGAACTCTTTTTTTTTTGGTACCTAAATAGAAAATAATGTAACCTTCATTCTTATATGATATAATATACATTGTAGAAGATAATAATAAATATAATTATTTTAAATATATTTCCTCCAATAACTAGTTATTCTATACAAATAGATTTATGTTATATAACACTATCTAGATAGTTTAATAGGTTGTGTAATTTTTGAATGTCAATTAAAGTCCCATTGAAGGATATGCTAGTTAAAATGTAATGAATAACTTATATGCCTAATACTTAATAGGTTAGGCCTACTAACCTAATCTATAAGCTATAAATTATAATATTATAGTAGTAAAACATATAATTATGTTTAGATAGTGCATAGACTAGTTATTTATTTCGTGCTGTTTATTATTTAAAAAAAATTATCTGACTTGATATATTTAAATATAATAGATAAAGTCGTGATTGTGGAGTAAAACAAGTGTAATATTGTTATAAGTTATAACTTACACAATATGTTCAACAATCACATATTATATTTTTAATAACAAAAAAGTATCAATAATTTCATGGGGAAAAAAATAATATCATTGAGTAATATACATTAAATTTTATAAAATATACCTAAATATCTAGTTCATATAAATATATTAAGGTACAGCTTGCAGCTATTGAACATATTGTATGTATTATGTAAATTATACAAACAATTATTATACAACTGATATCACTTATAAAATTTGATATTTGAATATAGACCTATTATGAACTAAGCAGACTGAAATATATTGAACAAAATTGTATAGTATACACGCAAGTAGCCAAATACGTGAGAGTATCAAATCACTAATCAGTAATACACATAAACAGTAATAAAAGAACTGATTTTTAAAATTATTGTTACGCTGTTTCAATAGTTAAATTTATTAAACCACAAAACAAATAAATTACGTTTGATTAACAAAGAGCTGTTAACAATTTTACTTGCTAAATTGTTAGCAACAAATAAACATATAGGTACTAATGTGCATTTTACTTCCATTTAAAATATATTATTAGCTAATCATTATAATATAATATTAATATATCTTCAGTAATACAGTAAGTAATAGTAAATTAAATTAATTACTTAATTCACATTTAAAATGTACTAAGCTAAATTATTTCAAACATGAATTTATTAAAATGTTATTATACCAACACAGTAAATTTGAATAAAAAAGATATGCAGTCATACATTGTATTAATAGAATGATCCAACTCAATACGAAACGAAATTATGACCGCCCCCCCCCCCAAAAAAAATAAAATAAATAAATAAAAAAAAAATACACTATTATATAATACTATTTGAATGTGTGCAATATATATGTTAGTGAAAATTCAAAACTAATAATGTTATAGTATTCCAATAAAATTAAAAAATACAGGTTAGTATATTGTACTTGCAGAAAAATAGTTCAAAAGGTTTTTAGTAATTTTAACAAGATCAATTTACATTTTTTCTGTATAACATTTTGAACATATCGATTTAAATATAGCCTATAGGTATATACTATCCACTACCTATATAGGTACCTCTGTAATTTGAAGAAAACGTAAAAAGGATAAAGTGTAAAATGATACTAATACGAATTCGATTTGTGCATTCTTTCTGTATAAGTTTAAAATTGACACGGGTTAGAATACTTTTTATAAGTATTTAGATTATTAATTTTTGTAATTCAATCCTGTTTTATAGAAATTGGTGTATATGTACTTTACAATCTGATATCCGTCATATAACGTTCATTTGGTGTGTAAAGCGTTTACAATGAAACCATAATGTACGGTAAATATATATATATAAATATATTTTCCTGGATAAATCGCCTTGTGTCGATATCACTACCCCATTCCTCCCCGTCTGCGACCCCACCACCCCTAACCACAGCAAAACCTTTATAATTCGGCTGGGTGGCGGTGTCTTCAATAAAGTTTCCGGTCGGGACGAAATTTCGACCTAGCGCAAAATTATTAGCTTCGTTAAATGCGTTTGGTTCAGATCCAGCGCGTACAAAGTGTTCAATTCCCGAGCGAGAGAAAGGAAAAAGGTTCACCGTGGAACACCATTAATAAATGGCCAAAGGAAACCGAAGGAAATGAAACAGTTCGAGTGTTGCATCGATATGTTTTTGTTACGTTTCATAGATACTTGTTACTATAAGCAGAATAAATTGGTTACTACTTTAGTGATAAACAACAATGGTCACACGTCAACAACGTATACTTGTATAATAAATCCAAGCACGTGAGCTGTTACGTCAGCTTAAGATTGTTATAAGTGGATATTGTTGTACAAGTATTGAGTACCTGCTGAGGTATCAGTGTTACTATTTTTTTTTTCATTTATAAACTATTGAATATTTTAAAATAAAATAATAGAAATATATTAAAACTCCATCAAAGTTACTAAACAAATAAATTGTTAACTTGTTTAATTAATCCTTATCTTATATAAAATATGCATTTTTGATAAAACCATTTACCATAAATATATTGTAAACGTATAAGTTATTGTATTAACTGAAATTAATCTATTTAAAAAAGGAAAACATTCATATACTTGTAAAATTTGTAAAATATTTTTCTACAAAGATTTTTACCCTATTATCTTTTATTCTAAACACAAAAATTAAATTAAATACTATACTTATATATATTATTATTATTTTAGTAACTGTTAGAGATAACTAAAAATCAATTAAATAACAATATTGGTGGGTAACCTACAGTAAGTGAGTAATGAGTATATATAAATAATATTGATATTATGCTTATCAATTGAACAGAATTAAGTTTATCACGTGCCTTTACACGAGGGCACGGCGCATAAAGTTGTTAATAGAATTTCCTCTGTAATATTTAATTGATTTTTAACTTTACAGAGGTCATCAAATTCGGAACACAAACAATTTTTTCGGGGCCAAATAATGGTTTAACAAAAACATTTAAACAAATGTGAAATGATTGTGTTGGACATACTTATAATAATATTAAAAAAAGTTCATAAAAATTTAGTTTTTTAAATTTTCATGAATTTACAGCCAGACATCATACTCGTCGCCATGTTTGAGTCTATAACATAAACAGGAATTTTTGTCGATAATGACCTTTTATCGTTTCCCGGTAATAAAAAAAAAACTACAATTACGACAATAGTACCGTTTTGGATGGTTGGTTCGTTCATGTCAGCGCATGTATACATGTAAAAATACCAACTATAGTGTTAGTTTGCAAAATTATGAACTGTATTTTATAAATATATAAGAACTAAAAACAATAGTTGTGGTTCGATCCCCTGCTATAGTCTGATGATTTAAAAAATAATATTATGTCAGTATTTAATAGTATATATTTTACAGATTATTTTCTTTAATTTATTACAGCTAGGTATGAAGAAAAAACATCACTTCACATCATTAACTTGATTGTCAATATATTATTATGTTTTTATAATATTTATTGGACTAATTAAAAATTGTAATTATGGATTTAAATTGTTATTTTAATTAAGTATAATTGGATACTAGGTAATTGTGTAATTTTTATAGGTATAGATGACATTTACATAATTTTGAATTAATTTTGCAAATTGTATTTACTTATTTAAATACGTTTATAAATATGAGTTTGAAATGTTCTGTCATGCTAAACTAAATAAAAAATCAGTTTATTTTTTTGTACTTACTATCATGCAAAATTAATTTGTAAAATGTTTATGAGTACCTAACCTATTAACCATTTTATCAAGTGCAGCGAGAAAACAATTTCAGTACAAACCTAATATTTATTATAATATTAACAAAGAAAATACATACTCGTACTCATAATTGTATTTATTCAAGTACAAATAATAGTGGTTTTTTGGCATGGACATTAAAGTAAAACATAAAATGTCGTAATAAAATAAGAATAATAAATTAGAAATGTGTAAAACGTTTATTTTTATTATATATTTATAATTTATATAATTTATAATTATATTTTTTTTTAGCGTTTGAAAGGCTTTAGGCATATTTTTGTGCCAAGAAAATATCTTTTTACTTTTTAACAACTATAACAGAAGTTTGAATGTAGGAACATTTTATGTTACTTATACATATATTGATATAACAATTGACAAATGAGTTATTCAATTAATAAACTTTATATTAGATTATTTTTTTTTCATTATCAATTAATTTTATAAGTTAATAACAAATGTTCAATTAAAAAATATTTAAGAACATCATACAATTGATAAATACGCAATAATGCTTATGAAAGTTTTTTGTAAAAAGCTCTTAGTAATTTAACTAATACTTAATTAATTGATATCTCTTATATTTTTAATGATATTAATATATTTTAAATATTCAATCCGTTAATGATTATAATAATATGCATGTTACTATAATATTATATTATGATACATAGTATAATATTGTCCATAATTATAACTAATCGATTATCAACTGAAAATGAAACTTTGTGGTAGTTTTTCACCTAACGTAATTTAAATAACAAATGTTTAGACAGTTTCTTAAACTATTATAAATATTATATATATCATAATGTTATAAATATTATTGATAATTTCTATAGTTAGGTATATTGTTATTACATATTAATATGTGATGGGGTGATCAATTAATTATTATGACAACAGATATCCACTAGTTAGCTAATAATATTTAGGCGTGGCTTATTAAAAACTGGAAAATTACAAATAACACACTAAAATACCTATTCGATTAAATTACATTTAATTTTCTAGATCATTATTATAGTATCTTAATTGTAAAAAATGTCTCACTCATAACTTACTTTAGATAGTTGCATAAATATGTATTTATTTATTATATATATATATATTATTATTATTATTAAAGCATTGACAGTATGGGTCATTGGAATAACGTAACCTGCATAACTGGTACATAAAATAATATTAATTACATATACTTGCTATATATATTTAATAAGATTCTAAAAAATAAATATTATTTAACTTAATAATAATATATTCCATTGAATATAATAAAGTAGATCTTAATTTCTGCGTGGGTTTATCAAACTACTGGGTAAGGTTATTATAATATTTATTGGAAAATAAAAACTTTGCACGAGTCTTATTAATTACAGTATTATGTGTGGAATGATTAATTTTTATGTACACGTTATTTTTAATTTCATAATCGACTCAAGTTTACTATATTATAATTAATAGATAGGTATATCTACGATAATACTGTAATAGATTAGCATTTATCATTGTAACATAACTTCAAAAGCTTATTTTACACGATTATAATATATACCTACAACCTACGTACATAGTCTACATAAATTAGGATCATATTTCATAACTCATACATTACCAATTTTAATTTACATGTTTTGGGTAAGTCTTAGAAGTCTGATAATTCAAAAATATTATCACGATAAATTATTAAGGACTAGGTATTAATAAAAGAAAATTTAAAACAGTGTATTTATAATGTACCTATAAGTACCAACATTGATAACAAACGTTAAATAGCAATGTCTATTCACTTAATAATTTGACATTTGTGAATTACTAATACACTTAATATAATCTAGAATATTTATACAACAACAATTATATAAATATCTTTTTAATTATTTCCTAAGATGTTGTTACATAATAAGAAACAAAGAAATTACTAATTTAATAAATTAAAACAAAAATTATTATTAAATTGACAAATTCTTTAAATAGTGTCATAATAATACCTATATTATATATAGTTTATAATAATTTAATTTAGTTGTTACTTACTTTTTTCACTTTTCATATACAATTATTGATTAATCACTGAAGTCAAAGTTAACACATATATCCAGTTATTTATTCAACGGAGAGATTGTTTATTAGACAGCAGCGTAGTTACCTGCCTAACTTCTCCCTTTTTAATTTTGAGATTTGAATTTTAGGATAAGTGTTTCATAAGTAATAATTATTTTTTAAATATAATAATTAGTAATTACATTGTTGTTAAGGGGGCTCCAGTCGGTCTTATCAAATGTCAAAACTTATGTTGATTTGACTAATCCAAACATATTTTGTTTATTTTAATGTTTTTAAATATATTTAAATTCCGTACCATAAAATACATCTTAAGAGGGTTGCAAGCGACTGCAGCCGATGAAGAAAAAGTTATTTTAGACCAAAAAGCCTGACAAAACTAAAGAAATTTGGTTTGAAGGATTTTAATTTTTAAAACTAATTTTTATTGATTACCTACCGTCTTTTATAGATTTCCATCGAAGCGATTTTGAATATCTATTTTCTCAGCTGTTATGATCAGATCCATGAATAAATATATGATATTTTTATATTTATATTAAAATATTAATACGCATTATGACACTGACAGTAATTGAAATATTAAAAATCACCTTGATGGAAACCTAGTAAACTTGTAAATCAATCATAATCCGTTTTCAAAATTAAAATCCGTCAAACCAAATTCCTTCAATTTTGTTTGGCTTTATGGTCTAAAATTCATTTTTTTTTCATCGACTGAAGCCCTATTAATGTTATAGGTGCAAATAGGAATCATATTTTGACGTAGAAGAGGTACTGGGTGAAATATCTTTTTAATATAATTGTACATCATATTATATCTGATGTTTTTTGTAGGTTAAACGTTTTTTTAGGTTGTCTAGCCCCTTCCTTCTCCCCATGTGGTAATTCAGGGTATAAATGCATCATAAGTGATTACTTTTGTTTTTATTTAAACTTGGCTATGAGATTATTTCTACGCATATTAATGTACAACAAGAGTTCGACATAAAATCCATATGAAATTATAATTTATAGGTTTGAGTAATTGTTTCATTGTAGCTATAGTAAAATATTAAAATTTAATATTAAAATTCGTTCATTAATAAAATAATTGAACTAAATTAAACATTTAATAATTATAAAACATCAAATACACTTTAAAATCCAAAAACAGATAAAGAGTAAAAGAATTATCAGTTAAGAATGAATTTTGTTTTCAATATTATCTTTCATCGTACAAATATTTTCCCTTACTTAATGCATTACAAACCATGTTTATCCAAGCATATATTGATGAAGTTGTCATGGAATGTATCTCATATATCTATTATTTATTTTATCAAAAGGATCTCATTATAGACGCATTAATTAAAATCAAGTTCATAAATGAAAAGAGCCAAGGGAAATGTACGATTTATAAATAATAAATTAATATGAATCATGAAAAATGCAGAACGCAATAATATATAATACACATTTTACACAGTTATTCAGATCTACTGATTTTTTTTTAAATCTAATAATATTTATCAAGATATGTCATCTGAAATTAATTATGCATTAGCAAGATTTAAATCACGGTACGTGGGATGTTTTTATTAAAGCAACTCAATTTTTTTAAACATTTAATTGATTTCATTTATATTTACATGAAACTAAAAACAACAGTAGTTCTCATATTATAATAAATATACAAGTTAAGTATATTATAACTTATACATATAATTAAATAATAATCTAATATAATTATTTAAGTTATTATAAATTTATAACAATAATAATATCAAAACATGAGTACATTTTTTAGTAAATATAAAAAAAGCAGCTAAGTGGATGTCGCTCAGCTGTACAGTAGGTTACAAGTGGGTTACTGTAATGGATGGTATTACATTTGAATTTAATAATATAATATCATTGTATACGAAAAATTATTCTGAGATGAGACGGTTTGTCAGTCTAGGATATTTTACATTATATTTATATTGTTATTACTTATTATTAATACGGTAGCCGTTAAGTTGAATTAATATTATAAAATTACAACAAAATAACTAAAATCGTTATTTTTAGTTATCCAATATGTAAAATTACGTCCAAATTTGGACATAGAATAACTATATAAAACTGTGTTTTTATATTTTTTGAATTTTTGGTTACACAATAAAATACTTACGTGGAGCCTTATTTTAAATGTTTAATCCTTAGCTCTACAAATTGAACAATCTATAAATAATTAACGACTAAATAATTTGTTAATTTCCAATTTGATACATTTCGTCAACATTTGAACTTAAAATGCTTATAAAAAAAACGTTCCTATGTTTTTAATATTTTAAAACTACTAAAGTTGTTATGATAATCAGGAGCCTTGTATTTCATTTTCGAGCTTTTTGACACAATGAATACAATTTAATTGACATTTATAGAAAAAAAACCAAAAAATATTTATAATTGAAATAATCCGTAAACAGCTCAAAACGAGTCAAAATATTTTGAGAATTTTTTCAAATATCAGAATTGATAAAATAAGTACCTATTTGTTATGTATCTATAATATGTATCTATATTCTATGGTAATTTATTTTAGAGTTACATCAATAACCAAAATCAATTTTGTCGAAAACTGATTTTGTGTAAAAATTACAGTTTTTCCTCAAATTTATTTTCTGAGCGGAACAATGAATGTATTAGTTTTACAATGGTGTTTTCTAATGTAGTAATTTTTATTTTATTGTAATTCGTAAACGAATAACTGAATAGATACATTAAAATTTTACTGGTTGTTTATATTTGCATTTTCTATACACGATTCAATTTTCAAAATATTCTATTATTGAATTCAAATGTAACACCTTATAATATTACAGTGACCTACTTGTAACCTACTGTACAGCAGAGCGAGACCCACTTGCCCACCTTTTTTTTTCCTGGCGCATTTGAAATTTACTGGAAATTGTTGACCTCAATGCACCAACTAGATTCACTTTCCCATCAAACAAGATACTGAAGTTGAAAATCGAAGCAATTTTACTGTCCCAAAAGATGTGACAACCACAAAAAAAACACATACACACACACATCATTGGAGAACCAATTCATTAATCGCTCCGCTCAGAATCTAAAATTTAATATTCAAAAAATGTGTAGTAAACATTAATGTTTAATTTAAGAAGAAATAATATTATATATAGATAAAGAGTGAAGCACTAATACAACAATTGATAAACAATTACAATTCATATTTTTTCGAAAAAAGTTTTTCTCGTGAGAAATTAAATACGTATAATAAGGATAATTTATTATTTGAAGTCATTTGAAATTCAAAATTTGGATTTTAATCGGAACGACGAACGTATTTATTTTTAAACAATTTTTTTGTCTACTTGGTGATCAAAAAGATCACTTTCTGGGCAGTGTAAATGCATCAACATTTTTATGAACGTCTAAAGTTAGAACTTAGACAAAATTGATCCAAATCATGAAAATTTGTAAACTACCTTTGGTAATAAATACATGAACATTTTTCTTTTTGTATCTAAGATTTAAAAATGTAATATGAAATTCCCCTTAATTTCTTCTACCTTTAGTAAATATTGGAAGGTCACATACATTGTTTATGAGCGTATGAAGTACACATTTTACGATTTCGGATTCACACGTAAATTCAAAATCATTCATTAACAAATAACCGTAGATATTTGACATGTACTCACCAAATGTTAATTTAATTATTTTAAATACATGATAACATTTTAAAAATATGTTGACCCTTTTAGAGCTGTTTATAGAAATTTTCAATTTATTTTTGTTTTGTTTTTTTTTCTATGAATATCGATAAAACATGTTTTGCCTGATCAAAAAGCTCGAAAATATAATACAAGGTTTCTGATATAAGTTGTTTTAATAGCAGTTCAAAAATATTAAAGATATTCATGCACGGATTTGTTTGATATTAATTTAATAAATCACAACAATTTTCAAATTATTTTTTCGTTGAATCTTTATAGCTAAGTTTTGAAAATTTAAAACAGGATTTTTCATAAGTATTTCATACTGTAACCAAAAAATATGTTATCACAGTTTTTTTTTATAGATATTTTAAATTTTCTAAAATTATAAATTTTTCCTTCTTTCAATATTTTTTGATATTTATTGTTTGATTTATTTCCATAATTTCACTCAAACTACTTTTTATGAGTACAGAGTAGTTATTAGTTATTAAAAATTAAATTTATCTAGTTTTAATACAAGACCACCAGTCAGAACTATTTATAATCGATAAATATGTTTTATGTCCAACATGCAGATTGTGGGGAATTTGATTACCTCTAAGTATATTTTAATTTAATTTAATATTCTTAATATATTTTACAACCTCAAAAATTAATTATGTCAAGAAAAATAATTTAAAAAACAAATTTTCAATTGAAAATGTTCAAGCTTACATCTCTATGCATGACAAAAAAATATTTATACTAAATGTATGCTATTTTTACTACAGATCTTTAACACTATTTCACACTACTCTACATCGGCAGTATGGTGGTATAGGTTAGTTTGCAAAACATTATGATATAATATAAAAAAATATAATAATAATACTATAGTAATAATAATATGATATTATGCGATGTATTTGCAAAAATTATTTTAATATCGTGAACTAAAGAAATACTCAAAGTCAATAATAATTTAATACATACATTTGAATATATATCAAATATTTAACTAGGTACTTCTACTATCCATTATAAGAACCTACTCAATGACGATATACACTTAAAACTTTATATACAGCAGAGTAAGTTCCGGGTTTTTAAATTATATTTTTATTATGTCAATTTTAGAACCATCAAACCGCGCTCTATTACACATTTTATTGAAATAAGTACATCATAATAATGTACAACGAGAACACGAGGTTTATGAGTTATAATTTTATTTAGTTTATCACATCCCTTATATTTAAAAATGTATGAATTAAAATTTTCAAATATGATTATATGAGTTATAGGCAGCGCAATGCTGGTGGTCTAAAAAAACAATGATCATCAATGTTTACCTCCTACCACCTGAAGTTATTCTCTATAGTCTAAAAATAATTTATCTATAAATATTAATATAATATAAATATTTTTGAGTCATCCCAAGCAACTGAAAGTTTGTTTTGTTTTACGGTATACACGTATATACAATACCAGCGTAATGTTTTGTAATTATGTTATTTATGATTATTATTTATTATTATTGTGATATTTTCGGATACGGTCATGTCATCGACTATAAATAAATATAATATTACTTAATATAATATTATTTTCATATGTACCGAATCGAAAAGAAATCATTCAATTATGCATGCCTAACCTAATCTAACCTTTGGAATAAAGCAAGAATACCGACAACTAGGAAAGATAACGCAATAAATAAGTTTAAAAAGCTCTACAGTCAATGGCTTAATCTTTTTAAACATAAAGATAGAAAAACAGAGCAACAAGAATGTGGGTTTCGTTTAAAAATGGCTAATCTTTTTGATATTGGTGATGCTGATGCTTTAAAAAAAATAATGATTGATGAAGATAGACAATTTTTACTGGCACAACGAGAGCCAGGTAGAAGAGGTTTTATGTCTACGGAGGACGTGTTTACTACCCAAAAAGATAATCGTAAAATGGAGCGAGAAGAAAAACTATGGCTATACAAAGAAAAGGTTGCCAATTGTAATTCAAGTAATATTTATGATTTTACTTCATCAGACACAGAAGAAAATCATTTGAGTGACAATAGTTCCGATGATGATTTCAAAGTTAAGGAAAAAAATCAAAAAAAGTCATTGCAAGCAAAAAGAAATTGAAACCTTTAATAACTCTAGAATTAGCAGCTGTATTGGATAGAACTAAAGTCAGTGATTGGCAAGCAACTTTTATCATTGGAGCTACAGTAAAAAGTTTAGGGGAGGATATTAATTCTTTTCGTATAGTCGTAGTACGATTAAACTACATCGTGAAAAAATGAGGCAAGATATGGCTAGTTTTATAAAAGAATCGTTGACACCAAACAGCAAATTAGTTAATTCTGTTCACTGGGATGGAAAAATGATGTCTGATCTCACATCCAGAGCATGTAAACCGCCTCCCAATATTTGTTTCAGGAGGAGAATAAGACAAATTACTAAGTATAAAAAAAATTATCATCGTCGACTGGAGAGGTGCAAGCTAAAGCCGTTTTTGATTGCTTGAGTGATCAAGAATCGAACTTAAGCCAAAATATTGTTGCCATGTGTTTTGACACGACGTCCTCGAACACCGGGAAAAACAAAGGTTCTTGTGTACTATTGGAACGTAAACTTGGAAAAAATTTATTTTGGCTAGCATGCAGACATCATAATAATAATAATAATAATCTTTATTAACGGAAATTTAATTCCAAATTACATTTTTTTTTTATATCTATATATAATACAATACAAAATGTTTATGGTTATGAGTTTATAATGGAATGAATTTATAATTTACAAAAATAATTTACAACAATTATAAAATTTACGGTTAATTTAAGGTATACACAGAATACAAAGTAATACATGAAAAACTTAAATAAATAATAAAAATAAAAACAAAAATCTTTATAATTTTTTATTTTATATACCTTAATATTTGAACAGAAAATTCTGTCAAAGATGTATTAAAAAAATCAATATTTTCAACAAAATTACCAGCTAACATTAGTATATTTGACGGCGAATTTGACATGTAGGACGTGGTTACAGTTTTTATGTAAAATAAGTTTTTTTTTCTAGAATTTTTTGCATTTATTTTAAAATCTAAGTTTTGGAGTATTTCAGGACAATCAATCATATTATTTATTATTTTGTATAAAAATTTTAGTTTTATTTGAAGAAAACGGGTTTCAAGCGAAAATATGTTAAAAACACTTGATTCCACTTCGTAATCTGAATGTGGAGTTCTAAAGACAACACATTGAAAACATAAGAAACGAATAAAATTATTTTGAACTTTCTCTAAACTCTGTATGCTAGTTTTTTATGTTGGTGATTGGAGCAGCATTTCACGCAGTCTCGCCTTCAGCTACATCAGGGCCTGATAACCGACTTTTTGTACGTTTTCAGTGTTATTGGTCATAAATTGATCAGTCAACATATATCACAGCTAACCACACTATTATTCTCAGGATTACAGATGAAAAACAAACCAAAAAGTCAGTTTTTGTCAGGAAATGCTTCTACTATAGTAAATATAATAATATATGTATTATGTAGTATATGACTTTTAAATGTATACTAAAAATATAATAAATAATAATTTTAAACACAAACCAGTTCTTCATTATTTTATTAATATTTGAATAATTGAAATTATTCAATTGACTTGGGATGGCTCAAAAAAAATGTTAAAAAGTTTTTTTTTCTTGGAAACTATATTTGAAACTATATAGAACAATTATCAAGTGTAGGAGATAAAGTTTTCGGAAAAACATTTTTTTTGCTTAGTATTAGACCACCTTGAAATATTATCTTAATCCCATACATGATCTACAATGCACATATTTTAATTTTTATGGAAAAACCTATTATTAAACGACCATAGAATTGTTATGTGAAAACTGGTCCTTCTATTACCCATGTAATATTTTCGCTGACTTACAGCTTTTATATTTTATTATATTTTATTTACCACAAAAACTTACTCGTTTCCTTTTCTTATATTTTTCAAAAATTGTCTACATTGATACTTATATTTCCCCCTGTATAATTATTTATATTAACATGCATTTGAAACTTTTTTCGGTATATTTTTGCTGCATTTTAAAAAAATTGCTGGGCACTGTTGGATATTGGATATTTTTTTTCGACTGTTCACCTTATTTGTGATCTTAAGAGTGAAATATGTATTCATTGTTCAACCCTGTAAAGTAAAGGTTTTTCGGCTTTTTACCAACCTGCATTAAACAAGTGGTTTCTGGTCAAAAAATTTTACGGCGTAAAACCAATATTTTCATTGCTTGTATAAGAATCTAACATTTTAATAATTTGTTAATTACAACTTAATTGAGAGTATACAATTGTTTATCTTTTTAAAATATTATCAAATCAAATTTTATAATTAAGTTAAACACTACGAACATTTCTTATATGAAATATATTGTAAAATATATAATATCATATTATGATCAATTGCAAAACATCGGTTTAATGTTTTTATTTACTTATTAAATACAACCAAAATATACACACTAAATACAAATAAAATGATTCACACTAGTCACGCCTGAGTTTAAACTGTGGGAAAAACAGTTTCATACATATAAAACCAAAACTATTTGACTACCATATAAAGATTTAGTAAATATTGAGAGTCATGGGTATATGATTCATATTGTGGTCGCATTTTGATAAATGTTCCTATTGAATGTGGTTATAGATACATTGAGTTTGGAAACTGAATTGTTAATCAATTTTATCTAGACCGTGTACTGCAGTGCGTCGTTTGCACTCGTGTATGACCGAACCTCATTGAAGAGAACATATGGTTAGGAAAAAATTGCTGGCTAAAAAGTAATAACATCAAAATGATTCACAAATGTGAATAAAAAAAGAGAAAAACAATCCTATTGCAATTGCAGTATACTTCAATAACCATAAATAAATACAACTTAGAAAAAGTTCACAATTTTTATTGCATGTTTTGTCGTTTTGAAAAATACGATTTTCAACGATCATTATTAAACTATAAAATTAAAAAATCAATGAAGGGCAACTCATCAATCAGAACACTTATTGTATTGATATCTATTTGCTGTGAGAAAAAGTACAATCGGGCTGGTTATAGAAACCTGGTATGTGTTCGTTAATAAAGAGTACAAAAATAAATTAAACAAATAATAAATAACAGTAACAAACAAATACATTTTAATACGAATAATAAATAGTTTCTTTTCAGTAATGTTGAAATAGATTGCCTTATTTTAACTTTGAAGTGTGATAATAGTTGTAACTAGAAGCTAAATAAAAAAAAAAACTTTGAAGTGTGAGTTTACTATCAATATGTAAAAACCCTAACCCGTTGTAATTACTAAATTGTGATGAATTTATTGTAGACAAATAGTTTGACTAACTTGACCCCCTTTTTAATTATATATATTCAAATTTAGATTATTATTTTATAGTTGCCTATACCTTCTTATAAAATTTAAAATAATATTTTAGATAATAATATAATGCACATATCAGGATTAAGTGTAAATATTTTATGTAATATTCTGACTGAATGTATGGTTCAAATACTTTTATAGTTCTATTTATGTGTATTATAATATTTAATTGGAATACAGAAAGATAGTTACACTTATTTTGATTATATTTAAATGTATATTATACATTTATATCACAACTATGAATAGGATCTTAGTTATATCTATATTCCATAGGCGATGCGCAAACCTTGCTCGCCGAGACACAATTTTCGGTGACACAAATACACAATCCGTGGTAAATTATAATTGTATATTTGAAGAAAATTAATTTTTATAAGTCATAACTCAAAATATAAGATTTCCTAATAAATGCAATTTATATATTATATTTTGAAAGTAAAAAAAGGGCTGTAACAGAACATAAATATACTTATTATGAAAAAGGCTCTTAACAGAGCCAACAATTATTATTCACGACAGCTAATCGCAACGTAGGACGAGCACAACCAATCACAGGACAGAACAAGAGTAAAACACCACATTTTGGACTTAGAAAGAAATTACAAGCACTTCCGTACATCATATAAACATCAAAAGTACATCTACGGATAGGGGAAGTGAAGACGAAGACAACAATACCTTCCCCGTGGTTGTAACCCCAAAAACTTCGGAGATATAATCAAATCTAACACGAGAGAAAACACAACATGCACCCGGATAGTGGATTGGTTTACTAGTCGGTACGGATAGTAGTACTTCTACTAGTAAGATTCGGCATAGAAACAACATACTCTCACTCCTTCTTCACACTTCAACCAAACTACAACGAAAACTGAAGACCCGAAGAAACCTCAAGAATTGAACAACCAGCGAATGACCGGTACGATCCCGTGTGCAACTCTCATAGAGCATCGCCACAAATTGATCGTACGGTCCGACGACGACACCGACTCCGGTCTACGGCGTTCAAGTGCCCCGACCGACGACCGGTACGATCCCGTGTGCAACTCCCACAGAGTATCGCCACTAATTGATCGTACGGTCCAACGACGACATCGATTCCGGTCTACGGCGTTCAAGTGCCCCGATCGACGAACGACGACCGGTACGATCCCGTGTGCAACTCTCATAGAGCATCGCCACAAATTGATCGCACGGTCCGACGACGACACCGACTCCGGTCCACGGCGTTCAAGTGCCCCGACCGACGACCGGTACGATCCCGTGTGCAACTCCCATAGAGTATCGCCACTAATTGATCGTGCGGTCCAACGACGACACCGATTCCGGTCCACGGCGTTCAAGAGCCCCGACCGACGAACGACGACCGGTACGATCCCGTGTGCAACTCTCTTGGAGCATCGCCACAAAATCGATCGTACGGTCAGCGGCATTCCAACACATCGGCCTATATATATCTTTGTCCACGGGACTAACTAAATGGTAACCTCTCGTTATATCCGACATCGGAGAAAGGCTTAGACCGGAACCCCGATGCGGATACTCGATGCGCCATTAATAGCTTCGTGTGACATAGATATTTTGGTCAGGCGGATCGACTAGCAACAGGGACCTTACAGAACGCAGAGAAGAATAATCAACCAGAGGCAAGAACTTACCAATTGGATAACCAACTGGAAGACATTGGATAATAAATTGTCCTTTTCAGGACAACACTGATTAAAAGAAAGTCCCCCCAAGCGCGCCTGCCTAGGCCTCGCTCGACCCGAACAGAGATTGTGATTAGACGCCACTTAATTGAGCGGGCCTAATACAATTATCTGTTCCGTCCCTAATATTGTATAATAGCAAAAAACTCCTTTCATATTATATAAGAGATTAACGGGAAAACAACATTTTCCATCCCCGAATATTGTAAACATAAAAGTTTGAATAGAAATAAAGCACTAATTATATATATATAAAACAGATGTATTTATATTCTTGGTAAACGGCTATTCTACTTCATAGTAAGTACCGTTTCAGGGCGGGTAAGTGTATGTCGCTCTGCTGTACAGTAGGTTACAAGTGAGTCACTGTAATGGATTGTGTTAGATTTTTATCCAATGATATAATATCATTGAATAAGAAAAACGATTCTGAGCGAAGACGGTCAGTCAGTCTATAATATCTTACTAAGTCTAAATGTATTTGATGATATTATTGTGAATAAAGTAATTAATTTTAGTATTATAGGCATTAGTATTTACTATAGTTGGTTAAATTCATTTTTCTCAAAAAAATTATATTTTAAAATGCCATTGCGTGTATATAAAATATAACAATATATTCTAAAAGTTTCATATACCAACAAATAATATTTTTAAATTATATCAAAATAACTAAAATCATTATTCTTGGTTTAAATATGAAATTTTGTCTAAATTTGAAATTAAAATGTCTGTAAAAAATAAATGTGTTGATATATTTTTTAGATTTTTTGGTTACAGTATGATTTATTTATGAGAATTTTTGTTTTAAATTTTCAACACTTAGTTATAAAAACTGAACATTTTATAATTTTTTAATTACAATGATTTATAATTTTCGAGATTTTGACAAATTTTGTCAAAATTCGAACTTTAAATGCTTATAAAAAAAAATCGTGCCTATGTATTTTTAAAATTTTTCAACTGATGTTGTAACAATATATAAGAAAGCTTGTATTAATTTTTCAGACTTTTTGGCCCACCAAATAAAATTTTATTGACAATTATAAAAAAAAAAACTAAAAATGTCTGTAAACAGCTCAAAACAAATCAACATATTTTCAAAATTGAATGGTGTATAGAAAATGAGAATATAAACATTTAGTGAAATTTTCATGCATCTACAATTATTCGTTTTTGAATTACAACCAAATAAGAAAAACGCTACATGAGAAATCGAGTGAATATCCTATGTTGTAAAATTATGAACTTAAAACACTCATAAAAATTTATTTTTAATTGCTTTTTAGATATTTTATTTTTGATAAAAGTAGAAAAACTTACGTTAAATCTTGTGTTAAAATTTAAAACCTTAGATTTAAAAAAGAAAAATTTTTATGAATTTTTAACTCTAAATAATTTTCAAATTTTCGTCATTTTTACGTATTTTGTCAAAATTTCAACTTTGAATGCTTAGAAAAAAAAATTGTGATTACAGATTTTTAATATTTTTCATGTGCCTTTGAAACAATATATTAGGAGCATTCTATTACATTTTCAAGAATTTTTAACGAATAAATAAAATGTTATTGATTTTTAAAAAAAAAAAACCAAAAAGATTGGAAATTTAAAATGTCTGTAAACAGCTCAAAATAAGTCAAAATATTTTGAAAACGGTATGGTATATAGAAACTGCTTATATAAACATTCAGTAAAAATTTCATGTATTTACTGTCATTTTTTTTAGACTTACACCAAAAACCAAAATCGATTTTATCGAAAATCAATGTTGCGTAAAAATTCCCGTTTTTTCCTTAATTTTCCATTTGTTTTTCACGGTACTTTTGAAAACTACTGGAAAATGTTTACTTTTGACCCCCCAAAGTACCAACTAGATTCACTTTCCTATCAGAAAAGATACTATTGAAGAAAATCTAAGCACTTTTACTGTTCCAAAACGTGATGACAGACACAAAAATAAAAAAAAAAATAAAAAAACACACATCATTGTAAAACCAATACATTCATCGCTCCGCTCAGAATCTAAAAATATCCCACATGAGGAGCAGCCACCCTTCCAATCCGTACAACTATGTTTATATCATAGGTAAGAGTACTTAAATTAAAAAAAAAATTATACTGAAGTGAATGGTTCTGAACTATTATACCTATATGAGATAAATAAAAATTATATAAATGTGAAATTAATATAAGTTCTATAATCCTATATTCTTATGAATTATTTATTGTAGGTACCTACCTAAACTATGACTGTTATGTATTGTATTTAAAATACATTTAGTACTAAACACATTTGACAAACTGATCAAAATATGTTTCTAAGAATCAATTTTACAATATAATTAATTGACTGCATAAACCAAACATTATTATACAAAAGCGAGAAAATTAACACATACATCATTAAGTATGTACAATATAACAATATTACGTAATATATGTTAATCACAATATTATTATAAGTATTAGGTATTAATTCTAAATATGAATATCATAAAATACATACATCTAAGGGACAAGGGTACTCATTTATTAAAATAACGATATTATGTATGGTTAGATATCAAAATAGATAAATAAAATATAAAACTTTAGTAATATTATTTTATTTTATTTTACACATGCAATTAAGAAAGTAAAATAGATAGCTAGAACTTTTAAAGTTATCAATATAATATTGTTATAGTGATTAATTATAAGTATCATTATAGGCTATAATACACAATAGATATGGATGTATTTAAAATATATATGATGGATATAATACATAAAGTAACAATATGGACTACAGAGCATCCATAATAGGAGGAAATATAAATGTATATGTAAAGAAACAAGTAAAATCGTAAAAAATTATCAAACAAATTATACAAAGTATGCTACCTAATAAAAATAGTAATTTGTTATGATGTCATAATTCATTATCCCATAATACAATATCCTACAAACCGGGTCTACCATACTCCACAGCACCACAGCCGCAGTCAGATATTAGTATTATTAACCCTTCTGTTTCTTCGCGTTGTTCTGAATATTACTTTAAATGGGAGCACAACATACACTGTCTTGAAAACCTAATGGTATTAAAAAATTCCAACTTTAAGTAGGTACACAAAACTGTAAATACGCCAATACTAACACCATCTATCAACAATAAGGATATTGTACGAAAAATAAACCTTGTATTAAAAAAGTAACAAGACGTGCATGTAGAAGGAGCCTATTTTAACATCGTTTAATACCCATAATACAAAAATGTTTGCGTATAGCTGTCAAAAAATGGTCATCCATTCATAGGTTATGATTCATGTTATTATAATAATTATAGGTGGTGGATCTGAGTGATCTGACGGAAACTATCGCAAACACGTAGAAAATGTTGTAAACTTGTTAACTTGGTCAGAATATAGTTGATATTTATATGTACCTACAAGACAAACGTGGTTAACCTGTGACTGGTACATTAACATATTGTTGAACTCAACCGAAAAGAAACACAATAAAACGACATTTGTAGCAGAATCTGAATATTGTGAACGTTTATAAAATTAGTAATCTCATTGCCCATTGGTATTCAGAAAACGTACGCAAGTAAGAGACCTTACCAGTTTGACGTATGGGATATGTCATTCACGTGTAGCTACAGTATGGCAGACTGTCTGACAGTACACCGACAGACGCACATGGACGAGAGATCGTACGTATAATATGCAATGTATGAGATCAGAGGTTAACCAGTAATGACCAACTGCCAATAAAATTTAGGCACATCGAAGAAGATTAGTAAGTAGTAACCGTGAGACATGACATTCTCCCAAATCGGCGGTCAGACACAGAAGGACGAAGTTCGTGAACCAAAAGCCAACGATTGTCTAAAAATTCCCGTCTTTTCTCTATTTTTTTTTTTTTTTTTGTTTATTGCGATTATTTTGTTAAGAAATTTATTTTGACTCACCAAAGTACCAACTAGATCCAATTTGCTACCACAACCCATCCCAAAGATGAAGATCGAAGCATTTTAAAAAACTTTGGTCTTCGTGAGGAAAAAATTAATAAAAACCCACTCATCATTGTAAATTGTTCCACTCGGAATCTAAAAATATATAAATATATCATAATAGACAAGGTAAAAATTTATTAAATTTAAAATTCCGGTGATTCATTACATTTTGATATTATGAGTAAATATTAGTCATATAATTATATTATTACGAGTAAACTGTATATTAAGGAAATATTTTAATATATCATGTAAATATTTTTTGTACAATACTTAATCTTCTCGATGTTTGACTTTTATATGTTTTCTATTGATATGTCTTTTTTTTTTGTCAATACATGCTTTTTTTATAGAACGTAAGACTTTTGAAAAAGTTTCCACTACATATATCATATTACAGACACACTCAACATTTTCAATGTAAGTAGTTTTTAAGAAAATTACACGGAACATAAAAAACAAATTTGAATACAATTACAAGCTATTTTTTTCTAAAAAAAAATACTAACTTTTCTTTGGTAAGTCCGGGTACATTCCAAATTATATTGCTTAATGGTACTCTTTGATACAATACAATATTTTAAAATACAGTTAGTTGGTATGAGTGTATGACTAACCTTATTATTATTAATTATGAATATAAACCGATAATAAGAAATATTATACGTCCTGTTGTAACTCACCTGTTCATTTTTTCCCAAGAGAAATGCCATAAATATTTATTAATCCCTTTTTCCATTTGTCACAAAGCAGCTGAGGTTAGAATAAAGCTCCAACCATACTATGTCGATCCTTTAAGTGTACTCTCTATTCACTTTTTTACTTTTTTTTCCATTTGTATTAACCAGAACGACTTAAAATAATATAACTCAATACCAATTTAATCTAATTTGAATAATTTTTCTCGTATAAAATCCCAGCTTAATTCTTCCTGTTTTTATTTATGATGATTCTATATAGGTACCTGTAACTACCATCAATTCAAATTATTTTTCATACATTTTCTTTTAAACTAACAAAATTGGAAAGTAGATATAGTTATAATTCCTGGAATTACATATTATTAATAGGTAATTATATATTGGATACATAGGGTACTGGATCGATGCTTGACATTTGTATACAATGTATATTATTATGTCATAATAAGATCCAACCTTTAATTTTCATTTAAAAAAACCTGTTCAAGTTAATGACATTTTCTTCCTACAATTATATTTAACCTATAGCTGTATAGCATGATATAATAAAATACAATTTTTTAAAAATAATATACATATATAAGAAAGGTTTTAATTTTTCAATAGTTTCATAGGCCTTAATATATAATGTATTTTGTTAATGTATTACTATATAGCTTATACCCAGATATCCTATAATATCCTTATATTATATTTAAAACAGTAACAATTAAAACCTATAGGTAATACTCAAATTTTACTATTTTTACTGTGTTAATTTTGATACATTTTTAGGAAAATCTAAGTAGAATTTAATTGAATTTACAAAGAAACTTATACGGAATAAAAATGATTCAAATTTGTTAATACTGTATATTATAAATAATAATACTTACTTTTCAATAAATGCAGTATAGTCGATGACTCCATAATTAAATAATTTCACTATAAATAAAATAAAATATATTATGTAGGTCATTTTAATCAACTATATAAAGAAATACTTATACGCTAGTATATATATTATTGAATCTACATAAATTTACACCTATTTTGACGATTTTCTGTAATACATTTTATTGTGTAAATGTTCATATTTTGTGTTAAAGCCATGGATAAAATTCAATTTTTTTTTTATTGAAAGAAAAAATGTAGAAAAATTAAAAGGGAAACCAACATTTTCAAAGCTATACGTACAATATAATGTTTATTTAATATTATTCCATAATTTTTTTTCTGGTTTAGAGTGGAAATAATAGTTTGTTAAGTCTAAGAACTCTTTTTTATGTTACTCACACTGTGCTTAGTATAGTTTTCTGTTTAAAATACCTAATATATTATCGATTGGCAATTAGCAAAAGACAGTTAGTAGGTACTGTTAGTTTTATAGAATTATTACCAATTAGCAATTACAATTCTGTATTTCTTTCAAACTTATTCATTTGTTATAGATTTATATTTACTTTAAAGATACACTGTAACTAGTGTAACTACACCACAACACACATTTTACACTATCCAAACTTTGTATTCCAAATATAAATTAACCAACACTCATTGTGCGAGAGTATACTTTATTCACTAATTAGTAATTGCTATAACTTATAAATTGTAGATACATTTCGTGTAAAATTTTTTAACAATTGTCTTCGATGATAAAGAACACAATAAACGTGTATAAAAAAAATGTAACTATTTTATATGGCAATTGCAATAGAATAATATATTTTATAACTAAAAATAAATATTTTAGATTATTGATAACTAAATCTCATTATAAACGTCATAAACCATCATTTTATTATCAAGAACCCCACATTAAATTTCCATGTTTATTTTTCTATTACACAATTATATGTAATTTACTGATATTAACGTTTGGCAATGA